>CAUJBZ010000216.1:0-19525 GCA_963082915.1 Dolichopus griseipennis
ATAAAAAATAAAAATAAAAAACGAAAAACTTGGTACCAAGAAAATAAAAAAATATAAAAGAAAATTATTTTGTTTGGGTGATTAAAATTGGATTAATTAAATTGGTTTTAAATAAAACAACACTATTTGCACCACGAGCTGAGAGAAAATCCGGCATAAAGGGGGTGGAAACGAGGCTCCTTAATAGGAAAAAGCAAAGAATTTTTCAAACGGGAGTCACCATCGCGGGAAATAAATTATCCCAGAAGCGTTGCTGACAGCCGCTAACTCCGCTGGAAATAATCAAAGCGGACGGGTCACCTGATGGACTTAATAAGGTCAATTATCATGCTCATGTAAGTCAGTGAAAGTAAAAAAATAATAAAAACTAAGAGAAATATTTGTACAAAATTAGTGTACAAAATTAGTGGTTTTTTTTTATATAAAAAATAAGAGATAACTGTTAACTTTAACAAATTTTAACTTTAACTTTAACTTTTTGAAAATATTAAATTTTAATGCTTTTCCTTTGTCTAAAATAGCCATCTATTTTACAAAAAATTTTTAATAAAATAATAAAAAAAAAATAAGTTAAAAATAAATTAACAGATTTAATTAACAGATTAATTAACAGATTTATAATATACTTTTTTTTTAACAAAAAAAAAAGTATATTATAAAAAAAATTCTTAACAAATTACAATATCGTGATCAAGCCTTCTCGTCTACACTTGAGGTGAGGCTGAGGCTACTTTTTGAGCCTTCATATCTTTGTAACTGTTGGGTATATGGGGATCATTAGTACACAAAAAGCTGACAGCTTACTCTACAAAATGGATTTTTTTTTATCTCTCAAAAGTTATTGATTTTTTTTTGAAAAGTCTCCTTAAATTTTTAACCCCTCATATCTCGAAAAGGATCCACAATAGACCTCCCCTCCAGTTCAATTTTTTGTTTGTTTTAATGCCCCCAATCAATGAGTGTAGTGCGCGTACTTGAGTCTCGGACACCCTGTATATAAAAATTTTTTTAAGAACCTTTTTCAAATTTAAATTTAAAAATCAAATATAAAAAAAATTTCTCCTTCTTAAATAAATAAAAATACAAATCTATTGCCCCCACTTTTTACCCAGGAAATAAGGTCTTCGATATTATAGTTCCACTCATAAATAAATAAAAAATAAATAATAATAATTTCACTCATAAATAAATAAAAAATAAATACGAAATTTTCAAAAGAAAATGGCGAATCCAAATAGACCAATGGCACATGGAAAATCACCACGTTTTATTTCAACTCCGGAGATACCCCAAATGGTTGAAGAGGATGTAACTCCAAATGTAGAAGAACACCATGAAAACAGTGAAACAATAAGAGATACCATTAGGGAAATGGTGCAACATGAGACAAGAAGATTCCACGAATGTTTTGAAGAAGAATTCAGTGAGGAAGAATATGACGAAGAGGTGAATTTTGAAGAAGATGTAAACCTAATAGGAATGGATAGAGTTCCGGACGTCGTTAAGAGTTTGCAAACATTTTCAGGAGAGATGAACGAGTATGGCGCATGGAAAAAAGGAGCCGAACGAATACTAAAAATTTATGATCATTTGAGAAGTACCCCGAAATACTTTGGAATTATTAACGCTATTAGAAACAAGATCGTAGGGGAAGCTAATACGGCCCTTTTATCATTCAACACGCCATGTAAATGGACAAAAATTTTTAAATGCCTTGATATGTATTATGCCGATGATAGAGATATAGGAACTCTGGAATATCAAATGACAACGATAATCAAGGAAATCTGACGGTTAACGAATATTATAAAGCAATTTACCAACACTTATCTCTCATTTTGGAAAAACTTATCTCTGTGAATTTAACAGAGGATTCATTTGCAACTATGACACGACATTATAGAGAAAAAGCTTTAGATGCATGCATAAATGGTCTTGATCAACGCCTATTCGATTTGCTGATTATGAGAGAACCCAAAAATCTGCCACAGGCGCTCCGTTTCTGCCTCAAGCTTGACAATGCTAACAAAAGATCAACCCATGTACAAAGAAACAAATCAGTAGCTGTAACTCAAAGAATTCAACCAATAATACCAGCAATAGTAAATCAAGGACCCATAAGAAATCCATCTCGACCCCAGGGAGTTTATAATACTCCCAACAGATATTTTAGACACAACCCATTCAATAAATCATATTATAGAAATAATCAGAACCCTAATTATCAAGGACAACAAATGTTATATTCAAATAAACCTAAATTGGAAATCAGAAGCTTAATAAGGCGATTCCCAACATCTAATAATAATATTCAAAACTATAGACAAAACAATTATGACAATCTTCAGGATTCCCAACATCTAATAATAATATTCAAAACTATGGACAAAACAATTATGGAAAATTTTCAGCCACTAATAATAATCAAACATTCAGGCAAAATGGTCAAGGGTATCCATAAAAACATTCATGGATACTATCAAAATAGGCATGGCTTCCAACAGCAGAATTACGGAAACAATCAGTCATCCAAGCAGAATAATTTTCAAAAGATAAATCATACAACAACAGCGACATCTGATGGTCAAAATAAAAGGAGTTTCAATTGCGCAGTTGCTAAGGAAACCCAACAATCAGACACTAAGAATTTTTTAGATTAAATGGCTCTTCACTCCCTTACTTAGAAATTAAAAAGGAGAATGGAGAGCAATACAAATTTTCAATTGATACAGGATCCAATAAAAATTACGTACAAAAACCCATACCTAATGAAAAACCATTTTATATTTACTCAATAGGAAACAATATTAAAATTACACATCATGCAGAAATTAAATTAAATCAAATTTAGCTAAATTAAAATTTTACCCGATTTGCTTTCCTTCGACGGGATAATAGGCAACGATTCGTTGAGGGAATTGAAAGCAATAGTAAACACAGAAGGAAGTTATATGACAATATATCCGAATGACAAAATAATATTAAAACAACTATTAGCAGAAAGCATTAACAACTTAGACGTACGAATGGGTCATTTGGAGCCTTCACTGAAATTAAAATTGGAAAAATTATTTAAAAAATATAGCAACCTCTTTGTCGATCCTGATCAAAAGTTAACTTTTACAACAAGAATAAGGAGAGAAACTCGCACCAATACGGACGAACCAGTGTATTGCAGAGATAATCCGTATCCTATGGCATTGAAAGATGAGGTTGAAAAACAAATAGAAGAATTATTACGAGATGGAATTATAAGACCTTCAAAATCCCCGTATAATTCGCCTGTATGGATCGTCCCTAAAAAAGAAGACGATTCAGGGAAGAAAAAATATTGTATGGTCATTGATTATCGCAAATTAAATGCTATAACAATACCTGGCAAATACCCTATCCCCGAATTAAATGAAGTTCTTTCAAATTTAGGGTAGTAAATGTTTTTCAGCAATTGATCTGCTTCATAATTGATTGCACTTAAGGAATCAGACATAGAAAAAACGTCGTTCTTCATAAATAATGGCAAGTTTGAATTCCTGCGTCTACCTTTTGGTCTATAGAATGCACCGTCTATTTTTGAAAAGGGCCTTAGATGACATTCTAAGACCACATATTGGAAAAAGGTGCTATGTCTACATCGACGATATAATAATTTTTGGAAAAAACGAAGCAGAACACCTACAAAACTTAGAAATTATTTTTGAAACTTTACAGAATGCCAACATGAAAGTTCAACTAGATAAATGTGAATTCTTCCACAACGAAGTAAAATTTTTAGGATTTGTCGTAAGTTCAAAGGGCATTAAAACCAATCCAAAGAAGGTCAAAGCCATTCAGGATGTGCCACCACCTAAGACACTAAAGGAACTGAGATCCTTTCTTGGGATGTCAGGCTACTACAGAAGGTTTATTTGTAATTACGCAATGATCGCGAAACCCCTGACATCCCTTTTGAGGAGGGAAGCAGGACGAGTGTCCAAGACGCAGTCGAAAAACACACCTATTTCTATGAACGAAGATGCTATTAAAGCATTCAAGCAACTGGAAGACGCTTAGAAGTTTTATTAATCCAATCAGATTTCAACAAAGAACTCGAACTCACAACAGACGCATCGAATTATGCGATAGGAGGAGTATTGTCCCAGGACAGAAAACCAATCACTTTCCTCTCCAGATCTCTTAATAAAACAGAAGAATTGTACGATAGGAACGAGAAAGAGATGCTGGCAATCATCTGGGCTCTGACAGCACTTAGGAATTATTTATATGGATCCAGGAAAGTCATTATTTAAACCGATCACCAACCATTGACGTACGCGTTAAGTAATAAAAATGCAAACAGCAAATTAAAAAGATGGAAAGCTATTTTGGAAGAGTTTAACTACGAATTAAGGTACAAACCAGGACAGACAGACGTCGTAGCCGACGAATTTTCCAGATTAGTCCCTACATCATCAGTTAATACTTTATCCATAACTAGTAATAAAAGTTCCTATAGATTCATTCAAACGGTTGAAGCACCCATAAATGTTTTTAGAAATCAAACAATAATAGAAAGAAGTGACGAAGGTTCTTATGAAGTACTTAATCCTTTCAAAAGTTATATGAGGCACATAATTAAACAAAACAATTTTAAAGACAACAATTTAATAAAACTCCTAAAAGAATATCTAAATCTAAATGTTGTAAATGTCATAAAAGCAGAAAAATTTATCAGAGACCAAATCCAAATATTATATGAGAATCATTTTGCAAAATACAAGATCAGATTTGCACATGCCACGGTTAGGGACATTGAAGATGAATTTCGATTTAGTGAAAATTTGTTCAATTTGTAAAGAAAGCAAATATGATAGAAAACCTAACAGACCAGAAATTCAACCCACTCCCATACCGACTTTCGCGGGACACACTATTCACCTAGACATCTTCTCTCCAAGACGGATGACCGAGTCCAAATTGGCTATTACTGCAATAGACAAATTAACGAAATTTGCACAAGCAAGATCTATTAAAAGTAGATCGATGGATGACATCAGGCTAGCTTTGAGAGATATACTGTTTTATTATGGAATCCCAGAATATGTAGTAATTGATAATGAGAGGTCTCTGCAACAATAGTGATAAATAATCAAACTTTTTCATCAATAGAGACTTCAACAACTAAGATTTTACCATCAATTCCGCAACCGAAATTTATGGAAGGAGAATTACATCAACATTTATCATTGGAATTTTTAAACGAGATACACATCAACAATACAAGGGAAATTGAATTAATGAAGGACGAAAGGATAATAGAGCGCACCATTAGTATTGGGTTCCCTGTTATTAGCATACTTGTTCTACTAACAATCGGAATAATTATCATTCAAAAGGAAGGGGTTAAATTTATAATCAACAGCAACAACAAGGAGCATGACAACAAGGAAACAACTACAAATTTAGAAGAAGAAAAAATCAGTGACATCAAACCAATTAAAATAACAGAAGAACATACAAAACCAACCATAGTAAAGAGATGTTCTATTATCGAAAGTCAAATAAGGACATTTGGTCTTAAGGGGGGAAGAGTTAACAACCGTGAACCTTCCATATATTGGGAAATTGTTTTCCAAATTTTTTTCCTAAATAAATTGTTCACACGAGACTGATTTATTTTCATCAAATTTCAATTAAAGTTTTTTTATAAAATTTAAATATCAAATTTCAATAATTTTAAAATAATAATTTTTTTATAATTTCGTAACTTTCGGACATTCACACAAAAAATATATTAAATGCCTACGATGCATGATTCTTAATAAAAAAATATCCACGCGGCGTCTTTGTGCAGGCAGAATGAAAAATTAAAATTCTAATTCAACTCACTTCTTAATTAGTTTTAATAAAGAAAAGTAATATTTTTGTATAAAATCATTTATTTAAGAAATAAATAAAAATCTGTAAAATAAATAATAAAAAATCTTTTTTGTAAAATAAAAACTTTAATTAAAAAATTTAATAATTTTTTATTTTTTTGGCTTGCATGAGCAAGAAAAACTAACTTATATATTTGTGATCAGCGTGACCTCCTGAGTCGATATAGCCATGTCCGTCCGTCCGTAGGCACGATAACTCAAAAAATAATGGAGCTATCTTGATGAAATTTTAACTGTAGGGTACAAGGACTGAAAGTACGGCGGGGATTGCATATGGATGAAATCGGCCCATGGGTTCGGATTCTGGACCTTTTAATCGATCGAAGAGCTAACGAATATATATAAAAAAGCACCATAACGCAACAACTAATGACGCTATCTTCATCAAATTTGTGCTGTAGGTTACTAGTAATGAAACTACTTCGGGGATTGCGTAAGTTCGGGGTTGGACCATGGGTTCGGAACCTAGAACTTTTTGATCAAATTTAGGCCAAACGAACATAATTCCGAAACCAAAGAAGATAGAACCTCCAAATTTGGTATCAGGGTGTTCCTTCCTATTTTCTTAGTGTCTTTCAAATTTGGGCCCCTTTGGAGTAGTGGGTCGGGGACTAGCCACACATTTTCGAAGACCTTAAAGCATATCTTTATAATTAATAGAGATAGCAACTTGAAAAAATGTAGAAGCTTCAAATTTGGCACAAGGGTATTCTTCACTATCTCTTCCCGTAATTTGGGATCAATTGGAGTGGTGGTTCAGTATCCCTCTTAGACCTCTTAAGTTTTAAAAGCTTATAATCGAAATTACTAAAAATAACTTACAGTTAAGATAGATCGTTCAAATTGTGTACAAGGGTTAACTAGTACTTAAAGTACAGCGCGGACTGCATAAGGGCTAAATCAGCCCAAGGGTTCGGATTCTGGATCTTTCAATCGGTTTCAGGGCTAACGAACATATATAAAAAATCACGATAACTCAACAACTAATGACGCTATCTTTTTTTTTTTTGTTTTTTGTTCTTTATTTATAATATAAAATTAAATATACATACATAATTTAGTTTTTTCAGTACATAGTAAATAGATTGAGACCTATGTGCCTAAGGCAGTGCGGTCATATAATTTTTTGTAAGAATTATTTAACAATAGAATAAAAAAAAGTAAAACAAAGCAAAAAAAAAAAAAAAATTTAATGATATTCATTTACAAATTTTTCATAGGATTTCATCATAAAAATTTACTTGTTTTTTGTATTAATTCTTCATATTTTAATTTATTAATTAAATTAATTAAAGTTTTAACATATTTAATTTATTTATGAATGTTAGTTAGCTAGTATAGGATTTAATTATTAGTTTGTTAGTATTTCTAGTTTTATTAAAATATTATGTACTAAATATGGTGGATTTAATCTTTTGTTTAAATAGATTAAGGTTATTAATTAATTTTATTTGTTCTGGAAGTACATTATAAAACTTAAGGCAATTATATAAGCAGTTATTGTTTTGATGTGATGTTCTAAAAAGGGAAAGGTAGAAGTTCGGTTTGTTCCTAGTATTATGGTTGGGTATGTAAAAATTCCTATTTAGAATGAAGTTATGTTCTAATTGATTATTGATGATTTTGTACGCAGTTTTATAGAGTTCCAGTAATATTATGTTTCTTAAGCTTAGATATTTTATAGTGTATATAGAATCTGTTGGGTGTAACAAGGGCAAGCCTTGTGCAAGCTTAACACATTTTTTATGCATTATGTCTAGTTTATTTAGATGAATTTGTGGAGCTCTACTCCAAATAGGTAAAAGATAAGTAATATGTGATTTTATATACGAAGAGTATAATGTGTATATCGATTGATCCGAGAGGAACTTACGTAATCTTCTCATCAGGAATATGTATGGAGTTATATTTTTGATTACTTTTTCAATATGTTTATTCCAACTTGATTTACTGTTAAGTATCAGACCTAAATAATTGAAGTTATTGACTATGTCTACATTTACATTATTATATTGCACGGAATTAGAGAAGTTAAGAATCTTGTTTTCAAAGAATAAAATTTTGGTTTTATTTAAGTTTAATAGAAGTCGTTGCTTGGTTAGCCACTCCTCAATTAGCAGTAAATCGTGTTGTATAGATAGATGAATATTTCCCTCAGAATCATCTGCATATTTTATTACCGCATCATCTGCGAATAACTGAATACAACCCTTTAATTTTAAATGAGAGATGTCGTCAATATATAATTTAAAAAGAAGTGGGCCTAAAATAGAAGCTTGCGGAACCCCTTTTGATATTATTTTTTCATCGCTAAAGTTATTGTTTATACGAACCTTTTGTTTGCGACCTTGTAGATATGACTGGAAGAATTTTAACTGATCTAATGTGAAATTTAATTTCTTAAGTTTTAATAGACGAATGTCATGGTCAACGCAATCGAAGGCCTTTTTTATGTCAAGAAATACACAACTACCGAATTTACCATTATCAATATTTTTGGAGATGAAGTCTTTTAAAAAGAGACAGGCAACTGTTGTGTTAGATTTTTCTTCGAAACCAAATTGTTTCTCACTTAGTATAGGATTATTTTTTATTTTTTTTTTTTTCATGAAACTTGGAGCCTACTGCCCAATGCAGACAGAACGTCCATATTTGGTATCAGGGTGTCGCTTTCGATTTCCTTAGTGTCCTTGAAATTTTGAGCCCAATTGGAGTCGTGGGTGGGAACCAGCCACTCAGTTCCAAGGACCTTAAAGCATATTTTCGAAATTAATAAAGATAGCAAATTGAAACAAATGTAGAAGCTTCCAATTTGGCACATGGGTGTTCTTTACTATTTCCTGTGTGTCCTTCTAATTTTGGATCAATTGGAGTGGTGGTTCAGTACCTCTCTTAGACCCCCCAATGTGTAAAAGTTAATCATCGAAATTATTAAAACTAGTAACTTAAAATTAAGATAGAACGTTCCAATTGTGTACAAGGGTTAACTAGTATTGAAAGTATGACAGGGAATGCATATGGACGAAATCGTACCATGATTTCGGGTTCTGGAACCCTTGAAAAGTTAAAGAATTTTACTATAAAACTTATCGACTGGGTGGAACAGTGGATAGAATGCCGACCTTTCATGCGAAGTTCGAATCCCAGTGAAAGTGAAAAACTTTTATCAGGTTTTCAACTCGACTCAGCTACCATTCGTCTTTGGGTTCAAATTAATGGCTTAATTAATAATTAATAATTATATATTTTTAATAAAAAATACATAAATATAAAAATATAAACATATACAAAATGTAAACAAATAATTCAATTAAATAATATAACTCACTGATATAGAATACCATATAACTCTAATACAAAATTTTTTTTTTATTTTTATTTTTTATATATTCATTTATTTAGTAAAGAGCTTTACTATTTTTGTGCCACAATTTTAAACTTTAATTTACAATTAGTTGGTTTAGTAAAAATTTTTTTTTATATAAAGTACTATATTTTTTCTAAAAATTATTAAATTATTTTCATTTTTCAATTCAAAAGGTAAGTTATTAAACAAATTTAAGCCTCTCTACCGTAACATGTTTTTGGTTTTCTCATTCCTAAAAAAGTTTTGTCTAAAATTGGATTTGTTCCTCAAGTTATAATTATGTATATACCAGAATATACAAGCCTATTGCACAAGTAATCGGGATACATGTTGTACTTCATTTTAAAAATAATAATTAACATACTCATAATAATTTTCTGACGCACTGACAGCCAAACTAAGGTTTCCAACATAAAATTAATAGACGCATAACGATTAAATCTTAAAATGATCCTCATTGCACGATTTTGCAACTTTTAAAGACGTTTCTTATCTTCTTGAGATGCCATAAAGAGTATCGACGAACAATACTCAAAATGAGGTTTGATCATAACGTTGTAAATCTTTATAGAATTCATGTACGACATTCTGTTCCTAATTTTTTTAAAGAAATATATCTTTTTACTAATTTTTTTGTGAACGTGCTCAATATGACTTTTAAGAATCAGCCTGCTATCCAGTATTACTCCCAAATACTTAATTTCCTTTACCTCTTAAATTCTTTCTTCTGCAATTTTTAGATCAACTTCTTGAATATTATTTATTTTCATATATTTTGTTTTTTTAACATTTAATTTTAATTTATTTCTACTGAGCCAAAGACTGAGATGATTTCGATCAGCGTTTATTGCATTTAGGCATTCTTCAACAGTGTCACAAGCTACATATAACAAAGCATCATCTTCAAACAGAACAATTTTAGAATTTGAGAAAGTTTTGTACATGTCGTTTACGTATAAAAGAAATAAGAGGACACCCAAGATACTACCCTGCGGTACTCCTAATGATACTTTGATTGCATCAGAGACAACATCTTTGATTTTTGTTTTTTGGGATCTGTTTTTCAAGTATGATTGAAACCATTTAAGTTATTTTTCCTTCACCCCATAGCATTTTATTTTCTTCAATAAAATTTGACGGTCCACAGTTTCAAATGCTCGTTGCAGGTCTATAAAAACCGCTGTTATAACTTTTCCATCATGAACATCCATTTTCCAGTTACTGATTATTAAATTTAACAGTGCTTCACAACTGTGATTCTCTCTAAAATCCGATTGATATTCATAGATTAGATGATATTTTTTTAAATGTTCCTCAAATTGACTGTTCACAATTTTTTCAATAATTTTTGATTCCAGCATAATGGTGTTTGTCGGCCGGAACTCCTCACATTTGTTTGTACCCTTTACCTTTTCCACAGAAACTCAATCGTTTCTTTCCAAGTTTCAGGGAAACAGCCACTTTCTAATGATGCATTTATGATTGTTAGAAGGTTTATGCCAATTAGATCAAATGAATCAATGATCATTTGTGCATTAACAAAATAGTGATCCTTTTTTTTATTTAAAGAGTTTAACGTATTTTTTAATTCAATCAATTCTATGCTTCTAAATTTAAAAATATGTCCACATTCTTCAATTATATTTTCATTTTCTTTATAAGGTATTTTCATGTTAATTTCTTTAATACTTTCTATAAAATAGTTGTTGAATTTATCTGCCATAATAAGTTCATTATTTACTTTTTCATTTTCAAAAATAACTTCCTTAATCTCCTTAAATTTCTCGTTTAACACATGCATTTTTATGTTTCGCCACATTGTTTTCTGGTCGTGCAAATTATTTACTTTATTTTTAATAAAGGTGTTCTTGCAAATGTTAATTTTTTTTTTATATATATTTCGTAGGATCCTGTATTTTTCCCATTCCTCATTATTATTAATCCACACTGCTATTTTGTATTGCCGATTTCTATGCCTTTTCATCATTCATTGGTATACCAATTTTTTATAGGATGTTTACCACTATTTTTATTAACTTCAAATTGGTTAATAATTTCATGTAAGGATGTACTGAACTTACTTGCTTTTGCATTTACATCAGAAAAATAAATTGTCATTATGTCATTTACAGCAATCTTTCCTCTAAACATATCAACATTATATTTAATCGTTTTAATTTTTTTATTATTGTGTGAATCTTTTTTCTTACACAGTTTTAATTTTATTTTTAGAGTTTCATGGTCACTAATTTTTGCATTATATTCCACACTAACAGATACCTTCTCAAACCGGTTTGTTACCACCCTATCTATCAATGATTTTGACTCCTGTGTGATCCGTGTGTATTCTTTAACTATTTGTTTAAAAAAATTTTCTTCAAATATGTCTTTTATTTTAATCTTACAACTATCATTTTTAAGCCAATTTATATTAAAGTCACCCATTATTATTATGTCTTCTTTTGTTTCATTTAATTTAATAATATATTCATTTAATTCATTAAAAAATTCATCATTTACATTCACGTATTTTGGGGCTCTATATAGACCTATAGTATGGAAAGAATAATTTCCACAGCTTAACCTAACATATAACATCCAAATTTCCTTCCTTAGACAATATTTATTAATGAGACTGACATTCCAGTTAAATTTACAATAAAGTACAACCCCTCCAGTATGTCTAGAGTGACTATCCACCCTTACGAAGTTGTATCCGTTAATTTCTATTAGTGAGTCTTCATCGTCGCTTATTAGATGCGTTTCAGTACAACATAATACATCAACTTTTCCATTACACATTAAATTTTCAATTTCTGTAAAATTATTTACTACTCCTTGACTATTTATATATAAACATTCAACATTACTTGGTTGCTACAGGAATATTTTCTTTTTTTCTATTTTTATCTTTTTTAACAAGTTCGGACATTCTCTATCTAGCACGTTGTGCGATATATTTAAAACAAGGTTCAACGCTTCATTTGCCTTTTTACATATAACACATTTGAACTCATCTGCCGTACAATATTTTATTAAATGATTTTCTCCACATTTCCTACATGTTTTCCCTTCAACAGTACAATTTTCTTTTTTGTGTCCAAAACCCAGGCAATTCACACATCTACGCACATCAAAGCTTTCATATACTCTACAATTGTCCCATGCTATTTTTATCTGCCTAATTCCATTATTCATTTTGGGTTTTATTGGTTTTGTATCCTCGTATATATCTAATATCTTTGCTATATTTAATATTATTTTGCTTACTCACCTTGTTAACAAGCCCCTCTTTTTCGTGGTATTCGGACATACCAACAAAATTTTTGGCCTTATTTCTTTAGGTCTCATTACATCATAATCTTTTTTCATTAATTCTTTTGCAGCAGTTTCAAGATTAGCAGTTGACTCTCCATCTTCACAATATATTGCAACTTTCCCATTCTTCTTTTCTACTATTCCACCTATCTTAAAGTTTACCGGATTTATAGTTTTTTTGACAGAATTCTTAGTTACTTGCGACCCTTGCGTTTTTTTTGGTTTTATAACCACCACTGGATCTTTCTTTACTATATCTGAATATGATTCAACCTGTTTATCTTTTTTTACATCTTTAGAGGTAATTTTTATAGCTTCGACACTTATTTTTTCCATTATCTCCATCAGTTTTTCACTTTGCTCTTTAACATCTTTAGCTAATCATTCATGGTTTTTCACTTTGCTCTTTAACATCTTTAGCTAATCATTCATGGTTATCATTTCAGTCATTGATCTTTCAAAGCTTTCTTGTGCCAACTTGAGTGATCTTATTCTTTCCATTTACCTATGCTCTATTGCTTGATACCTCAAACCCATTTTTATATTCGTGCAGGTAACTCTTGTTTTCTTTTGTGGTATCATGAATTTCTTTTAGGTCCATATCAACATTATGAATATATACCAAGCAGTCATCACACATTAATCTTAACATCCCACCTGCTCCCAATACATGCACACTGAACTGATCCAACCCACTGCATTTGTTAGCAGCATGATAAATCTTGCCACAAACTCCATTACATCTCAATCCAGATTCAATTCTTATTGTATTTTTACAGCTACTGCACTCTGCCATGTTATATCAACTATTAGATTACTTAATTTATATATTCAATCCTATCATATCTCAATTTAAATGAAATTTAAACTATTGTTAATGTAAAATGTATTAAAAAAATTAAAAATAAAAATTTTAAAAATAAAAATTTTTTGTAAATAATCAAATTAAAATTAATTGAATGCAAATTTAAACTGTTGTTAATGTAAAATGTATTAAAAAATATTACAATATATTATAAACAAAAATAGAACTGCATTTATTGAAAATCTAAGACATTTCTACATGTTATATGGCGTAGTCCTATCTCATGTTTAAATTGTATGTGGAATTCATTTGATCAGTTCTAATATATGAATATATCTCCCCTGTTCCGACATGCACATATATAGTCAGCCTGTTTAGCCTATCACAGTGAGGTGCCGGCAAAAAAAAAAAAAAAAATGTGTTACATTTTATAAAATAAAACAAAATATTTTAAACTACGAAATTTTTTTTGTTTTTAATTTTTATTATATCATATCTATATAGGCAATATATTATTAAGAAATTGGTAATATATAATTAAGAAATTGTGTACGATACTTAAGTTGTAAAATTAATTTTTATATTTAAATGAATTATATGAAAAGTTCTAAATTTGCCTTTGTATTTTAGAAATACATTTATTGTATATTTGGATTATTAAATTTTGTGATAAAAAGCTAATGAAAGCATTAATGGTTTTAACTAACATTAAAAACCATGAAATTATATAAACTTTTATATTTATGTTGTTACAAATTAATATTTCTTTCGAACAGCTTTGAGTTTAATTATATAAAACATTAAAAAACAAGTAAAGATACAGTCAGTCGGTGCAACCGACTTAGAAATACCCTACACCTATTTGGTTCAAATTTAAAGACATATCCATAAGTCATTTTAACACCATAGAGCTGTTATTAATTTGATCGTAAGACATAGCTAACCAAATTAACTGTATAATACTAAAAACATTTTCTAATTACCCTATCTATTAAAAAATACTACAAATTCTTACAAATTTATCTATTTAAAAATATTAAAAAACAAACAAACTTGAAATAAATGAAAATATATTTATTCCAATTCAATTACAAAATGAAAAAATTCTAATTATTAAATTTTGTGATAAAAAGATAATCAAAGCATAATATATTTAATAATCCAAATTTTTAAAAATTGCAATTATTTTAAATGGTTAGTTTATATACCTAATAGAAAAGCTTACAAACGCAAAATATGCAATAAATATATTTCTAAAATACAATTACAAATTTAGACCTTTTCATATAATTCATTTAAATATTCAAATAAATTTTACATAAATGCAGCAAGTACCTTTGAATATAGCTGAACCACTACAATTAAGTCTAGATTTCGGAGACACATAGGACATAGGAAATATATTCTTTGGCTTTGAAATTAAACTCAACCAGAACCAATTCCCATGGTACTTTCATTACTAGTAACCTAGAGTTTAAATTTCATCAAAATACCGGCATTATTTTTTGAGTTAGGGTAATTTAAGATATATTTTTGTTAGTCCTTGAACTTGTCAAGGGTTCCAGAAACCCAAACCATGGTACAATTTCGCCCATATGTAGTCCCGTCATACTTTCAATACTAGTTACGGAAGAAATAGTAAAGAACACCCTGGGCCAAATGTGAAGCTTCTACATTTGTTTCAAGTTACTATTTTTATTACTTTCGAAAATATGCTTTAAGGTCCTCGAAACTGAGTGCCTGGTCCCCGACCCACTAGTCCAATGGGGCCCAAATTTCAAAGACACTTACGCAATAGTAAGGGACACCCTGATACCAAATTTGGAGGTTATATCTTCATTGGTTTCGGAATTACGCTAGTTTGGCCTAAATTCGATCAAAAAGTTCTCAGTTCCGAACCCATTGTCCAATCCTCACCGTACGTAGTCATCGCCGTAGTTTCATTACCAATAACCTACAGCACAAATTTTATGAAGATAGCCTCATTAGTTGTTGAGTTATCGTGATTTTTAATATATGTTCGTTATCCCTGACACCGACTAAAAGGTCCAGAATCCGAACCCATGGGCTGATTTCGCCCTTATACAGCCCGCGCTTTACTTATAGTACTAGTTAACCCTTGTACACAATTTAAACGGTCTATCTTAATTTTAATAACTATTTTTAGTAATTTCGATTATAAGCTTTTAAAACTTGGGAGGTCTGAGAGGGGTACTGAACCACCACTCCAATTAATCCCAAATTAAGGGACCACGCAAGAGATAGGAAAGAACACCCTTGTGGCAAATTGGAAGCTTCTACATTTTTTCAAGTTGTTATCTTTATTAATTTTAAAGATATGCTTTAAGGTCTTCGGAAATGTGTGGCTGGTCCCCGACCCAGTACTCCAATGGGACCCAAATTCACAAGACACTTAGGAGATAGGAGGGGACACCCTGATACCAAATTTGGAGGTTCTATCTTCATTGGTTTCGGAATTATGCTCGTTTGGCCTAAATTCGATCAAAAAGTTCTAGGTTCCGAACGCATGGTCCAATCCCGACCTTACGGAATCCCCGAAGTAGTTTCATTACTAGTAACCTAGAGCACAAATTTGATGAAGAAAGCGTTATTAGTTGTTGAGTTATCGTGATTTTTTATATATGTTCGTTAGCCCTTCGATCGATTAAAAGGTCCAGAATCCGAACCCATGGGCCGATTTCGCCCATATGCAATCCCCGCCGTACTTTCAGTCCTAGTAACCTACAGTTAAAATTTCATCAAGATAGCTCCATTATTTTTTGAGTTATCGTGCCTACGGACGGACGGACGGACGGACGGACGGACATGGCTATATCGACTCAGGCGGTCACGCTGATCACAAATATATATACTTTTCCATATCTAGCTCGCTTCTTTTAGGTGGTTACAAACACCATACCAAAGTTAATATACCCCTTTACCTATTCTATAGGTGTAGGGTATAATAAGTAAATTAAGAGAATAAGTTTAAAAATTATTGAAAATTGAAATATTTAATCAAGGGTACTAAATTATTCAACAGTAAAAAAACTACAGCTAAGAAACCTGAAAAGAAGTAATTGCTGCATGTGTGTAAAATTTTATTGAATTGGATAAAAAGTTTTAAGTATGTAATTTTGTTATTGCCTTTTACGAATCCACTTATTTCAAGTTTATTTGTTCTTTGATATTTTTAAATAGATAAATTATTAAGAATTTTTAATATTTTTGAATTGATAAAATAATTAGAAAATGTTGACTTATGACTTATGGACTTCCCATGACTTATGAACTTGACTTATGGACTTCCCATTGAATTTGAACCAAATAGGTGTAGGGTATTTCTAAGTCGGTTGCGACTGACTGTTTCTTTATTTTTTATTTTCAAAGCAAGCAACATTATTAGATATTCTATGTTTAAATAAAAGAAATATGAATGTAATTTAATTCTTTGGCAAAAGGTATAACGTTTATTATAATTAAAATTTTTATACATCATTCCATACATCAAATAAAGCATATTCTTATTTTACATTAGAATTGATTGAATGCAATATACTATGTATGTAGTGATATAAATATATTAATACGCATACTAAATAATTATATCCAAATAATTTTGATCGATTTCGTTAAAAACATGTCGGTATAATCGAGTTATTGCTATATCCGAAGTTGTAATAAACCGAAGCAAATATAAAGAAATTTTATATACAATTTTTTGTTTTTTAACTCTTTGTCGTTGTAAACATAATATTGTCAAAACCGAGTTCATTGTAAATGAAAACTACTGTATAATCAAAATGTATTGCTTTCTTTTCGAACAGAACTATTTTTAAACTTTTTTTTTTCACCAGAATTTTAATTCTCGTTCACTTGTTAAGATAAAGAAAAAACAGAAAAACATAAAAAAAAATAAGTTGGCGTCTATAATAGTTTGATTGAGCTGCGACTTATAACCGAAAATGAATTACATTTACACAGAAAGTCGGCGCATAAAATTAGAGTCATAAGAGTCTGTTCATGATATGATGGTTGAGAAGATGAGAAATCTAAAATTTTGGAAGAAGGGAACGAAAATTACAAAATTTCGGGATGTTAGAGATAATAAAAATAATAAAAATAAAAATAATGGTAATAATCGAAAAAATAAAAATATATCTAGTAATAAAAGTAACAAGACTAATAAAAATAAGTATTATAATAACAATAAAAATAATAATAGTAATAATAATAATAATAATAATAATAATAAAAATATATCTAGTAGTAAAAGTAATAAGACTAATAAAAATAAGTAACAAGTAAAGAAACAGTCAGTCGGTGCAACCGACTTAGAAATACCCTACACCTATTTGGTTCAAATTTAAGGACATATCCATAAGTCGTTTTAACACCATAAGAGCTGTTATTAATTTCGTAAGACATAGCTAACCAAATTAACTTTACAATACTAAAAACATTTTCTAATTACACTATCTATTAAAAAATATTACAAATTCTTACTAATTTATCTATTTAAAAATATTAAAACAAAAAAACTTGAAACAAATGAAAATATATTTATTCCAATTCAATTACTAAATGAAAAAATTTAAATTATTACATTTTGTGATAAAAAGCTAATATATTTAATAATTAAAATTTTTCAAAATTGCAATTATTTTAAACGGCTTGTTTATATACCTAATAGAAAAGCTTATAAACGCAAAATATGCAATAAATGTATTTCTAAAATACATATACAAATTTAGACCTTTTCATATAATTCATTTAAATATAAAAATAAATTTTACATAAATGCAGCAAGTACCTTTGAACATAGCTGAACCACTACAATTAAGTCAAAATTTCGGGGACACTTAGGAAATAGGAAATATATTCTTTGTCTTCGAAATTGAGCTCGACCAGGACCAATTCCCATGGTACTTTCATTACTAGTAACCTAGAGTTTAAATTTCATCAAAATAGCGGCATTATTTTTTGAGTTATGGTGTTTTAAGATATATGTTTGTTAACCCTTGAACTTTGCAAGGGTTTCAGAACCCGGAACCATGGTACGAAGTCGCCCATACGCAGTCCCCGTCATACTTACAATACTAGTTAACTCTTGTACACAATTGGAACGTGTTATCTTAATTTTAAGTTACTAGTTTTATTAATTTCGATGATAAGCTTTTACACATTGGTGGGTCTAAGAGAAGTTCTGAACCACCACTCCAATTGATCCAAAATTAAAGGGACACGCAGGAAATAGTAAAGAACATCCATGTGTTAAATTTGAAGCTTCTACTTTTGTTTCAAGTTATTATCTTTATTAATTGCAAAAATATGCTTTAAGGTCCTCGGAACTGAGTGGCTGGTCCCCACCCACTACTCCAATTGGGCTCAAATTTCAAGGAGACTAAGTAAATCGAAATCGACACTCTGATACCAAATTTGGAGGTTCTATCTTCATTGGTTACGGAATTATGCTAGTTTGGCCTAAATTCGATCAAAAAGTTCTAAGTTCCGAACCCATTGTCCAAACCTCACTGTGCGCAATTGCCGCCGTAGTTTCATTACCAATAACCTACAACACAAATTTCATGAAGATAGCGTCATTAGTTGTTGAGTTATCGTGATTTTTTACATATGTTCGTTAGCCCTGAAACCGATTAAAAGGTCCAGAATCCGAACCTTTGGGCTGATTTCGGTTTTATACAGTCCGCGCTTTACTTTAAGTATTAAAATTTGAACGTTCTATCTTAATTTTAAGTTACTATTTTTAGTAATTTCGAGTATAAGCTTTTAAAACTTTGGAGGTCTAAAGGGGTACTGAACCACCACTCCAATTGATCCCAAATTAGGGGGACATGCAAGAGATAGTAAAGAACACAAAATATGAAGCTTCTACATTTTTTCAAGTTGCTATCTTTATTAATTTTAAAGATATGCTTTAAGGTTTCCGGAAATGTGTGGCTGGTCCCCGACCCGCAACTCCAAGGGGGCCCAAATTTCAATGGCACTTAGGAAATAGGAAGGGACACCCTGATACCAAATTTGGAGGTTCTATCTTTATAAGTTTCGGAATTATGCTTGTTTGGCCTAAATTCGATCAAAAAGTTCTAGGTTCCGAAC
>CAUJBZ010000217.1:0-18871 GCA_963082915.1 Dolichopus griseipennis
TCTCATTTTATTTTTAAAAAAAAAGTTTCCGTATATATTTAAAAAAAAATTAACTAAACACACGTATTAAAATGATGTTTTACAAGTAATTAATACGTATATATATAAATATTTATATATTCAATTTAATGTTAATTGAATAAGCGCCATCTGTATTTAAAAAAAAAAAACAAAACAAAAACAATTAAAAAAAAATATATAAAAATATATTTACTTAAAGTTTTCACTTTAATTATCGTATACCTATATTTAATTTTACATGTTATTTTCATTTGCCTACTCAATCTTATATACAATAACAATAATATCTACAAACATTCATACATATATATTTAAATACATAACTACCTCTACTTAATTTTAATATTACCATAAAATTTCTGTTTTAAAGAAAATTATTGGAAAATCTGCAAAAAAAAAAAAAAAACAAAAACATTTTTAATATTCGAATTTTATCAATTTATTCTGCACACAATTGTCATTTTCATAGCGTTTTTTTTAGTCGAAACTTTATGTTTCCCTCAACTTCTTGTAGTTTTTTTTTTTTAATTTAATTTGTTTTTTATATGAATATATGTATATATATAAAATAAATATAAATTTATTGTAATTACAATAATGTTATTGGATAATAAAATAAAGATACATCTAAAGATATTTAAAAAAAAAAACAAAAAAAAAAAAAAACAAATAAAAATGTTTGTCAAGATGTCAACAAAATCTTATCACTTCTACGCAAAAAAATAAAAAAAAAAATTAAAAAAAAAGTATCTTAAGATATCTATAAGAAAGTTGTGAATTTTATGGTTTAATGTACCTATAGATACATTCGTTTATTTGTTTTTTTTTTGTATCTCTCGTTAATAATTAAATTAATACCTATATATAGGTATAAATATATAGGTATAGGATTTTTTTTAATGAAATATAAAACTGCATAATATAATATAAGATAAATTTGTACGAGTATAGATAGAGTTTGTATCAATAACTGCAAACATTTATACTGCAAAAAATAAAAACCAAACAAATATGAAGTTTCTTTAGTTTTGGGTTTTTTTTAATGGCTTTTTATTTGAAACTTAATACTTTGATCGTTTATATTATATATGTATGTAATGTATATATAAATGGATACACATTCGGATAAAACAAACATCAATGGGTCATGAAATGGAAATTTTATTACTGGACTTCTAATTTAACTTTTATTGAAGAATTTTTTTTTTTTTTTTTTTTTATATTTTATCATAAATTATATTTTGAATACCAAAAAAAAAAACAAATTGAAAAAAAATGAAAATGAATCTTAAATTAAAAAAAAAATTAAATATTTGATGACTATTATAGGACAAACAAATACGATTAGTATTTATATCACTTTTAAATAAAGTTGGAAGTAAATTCAGTCAAGTGGTTGTCTATACCTTATACATATATATATATATATATATATGACAAGCAACTCACAATAATTTTCTAATCTGTTCCTTTTCTTAAGAACGAAGAGTTAATTTTTTTAGATGTCAAAGTTACTCCCTTAGTAATGTGAAATTTAAAGAAACTATATAAGATACTTTATACTCATAGCTGCGCACGCAGTTTTTGGACTAAAGAATAAATAAAGCAAAAGTAAGGGAAAACTTTAAATTTATAAATGGGATTATGTGGAAAGAATTCTGTGCATCTTCATTATTATAGATAATAATTTTATTAATACCGTTATTATAACAATTAACATTATTATTTCTTTTATAATTATTATTATTGTTTTTATTTATTAACTTACTCATCGCAGTCATGTTACATCACATAAAAATTTATTAACAATTAGAGGACCTCGATGATGTAGTGGGTAAGCAATATATATAAGAAAACTATTTTTTCTTTACAAATCCCCATGGTGACCAAATATGATTAAGTAATAAAACAAATTAATACAAAAAAAACAATGAATATCTTAATTATTAATAATTAGAATGTATTATCTAGTCCCACCCGGAAGGCAAAGACTGCATAACGCCTGCTATTTACATTTACTGTGTTATGGAAGCAAATATAAAATAAAATTTTGGAAATTAGGTTTCTCTATTTTGAATCCGCCTTAGGTTTAAGTATCAAAACAGATTTTTTTCTAATTTGCGGAAACTTGTTCAATACAATTGTCCAAAATTTTTCTACATTATGAATCAATGATTTTGCAGTAATATAAGAAAGATCGCTAGTTCAGTATGAGATAAGAGGAGGTGGTTAGAAGTTAGATATAGAAGTGGGATGAAAACGAAGCTTAGACATCTTCCGCTAACCTTATTAGATTAAAAATTAAATTAAAGTTAAATTAGGATATTGAAGTATTTTTAGAAAAATTTTCAACTATCAATTTTAATTGTTAAGTTTTATATTTATTGGTTGTATATTTCGCATTGGTTGTCTTTTAAAAGCAAGGGGCATCTTTAAGGACATCACTAAAAAATGTCAGTATATTGTGTAAATCATAAGCTACTAACTTAATTAATTGAACTTTCTTAATAATACTTAATCTTTTAAAACTTTTTTTAATTCCCTAATAGTTCTTATTTTAATCTCAAATTAAATTGAAAAAAACTCAAATTATGTTAAAAATTACAATAAAAATAAACTAATAAATGTATTACAAACGTATTTCATTATTTAATTTCCATTTTTAATCAAAAAAATTTAATTTATTTTAAAATAAAAATTTAATTATTCCCATTCGGATTTTAATGTCTTTTGGCAAAAAACTCAAAAGGTACATATACTCTAAACAATTTGAGTGGGGTTGCAGTCTCGTGGAGCAATTTTTGTTTGTTTTTTTTTTTAACTTTTTGAAAAGAAATAAAATTTAAACCAACAATATTAAATTTATGTTTATTTTTTTTTTATAATAAAATTAAAGAAAAAAAAAAAAAATTTTAAAACAAATTTAAATCAGAAATACAGCGTTATGAACAATTCGATATTTTAAATTTATATAAAATTATATATATGTACATATATATATATATATATATATTTAGGTATATATTACAAAAGATATTTATAAAATAATATATTTGCACTTAAAATATCTTATTACAAGGAAGTGCTTGCAGTATTTATTTAGGTCTCTTATTAATAATAACTATAAAAATAAAATATAAATTAAATTAAATTAATAAAATTAAAAAAAAAAAAAAGAATTCTTTTGCAATTCCATTTGTTTTTTTTTTTTATTATTTTTATTATTTTATTTTAAAGTAATGAATGAGATATTAAAATTTGAATATAAAATAAGTAATCTATACAATTTTTTTATTTAATTTTATTTATATAATGTTTACTAATATTTATTGTAAATACAGTAGAATCAAAATATATTGAACTAAAATATATTGATATGTGTGCTTTAATTTCATCATGCATTAAAAATTAAATTATTACATAAAAATCGGATTCTTGATTTATTTATTAGGTACTATGGTACATGAATGGATGGCTCTAATTTGAATCTAGGGTGCCATAATGATATTAATATATATAATCTGACAAGCGTTTGAACCTAAGGCCCTTAGTTGGAAAGACCGAAAACCTAACCACTACGTCATCCGGCAGATTTTTTTATGTATTTTACCGTTATTATTTCAAGTTCTCTTAAGTTTTAACCATTCAGAAGCGTTTTCCGGTTCTAGTAAAACTTCTAATCTCACATGTTCCCATATTTAATTTTTTTTTAATCTTTTATTATTAAAAACGCTGACTGATTAAACTAATCGATCGTAGAAAAATCGCTCGCTCGTTGACGCAGTGTGTTCGAGTGTGCTTATGAGTCATCGGTCGGGTTATTTATGCATATAGAACTCAAAAACTTGTTTTTAACATTATTCGTTCAAGTTTTATTGAAGCTTTTTCTACTTTTAAACATTCAGAAGCTTCCACCAGTTGTATTTTTTGGAGTGAATCCAAAAAATTATGGATTGGTAAAAAAAAGTCCTAAGACGAAGCTTTTACAATTTTAAGTACTTGGTTTATGTCACAAAAAATTACTTGGGTTTTGTTGTTTTATGATGATTCCACTTCGATCCAACTAAAGGGCGCTTATAAGTTTTTGACGCCTTAAGCGCCTTAATTTATTTGCAGTTATTAGCTTTAATGCGGCCAGGTCATTAGAAGTTTTATATTACATAAATGCACTATGTATTTAGATTATTATTATATTATTGCACTGATAATGATTTAGTGTCAGTTGTATATATACATTATATAAGTACATTACATTATATATTTTTATTTATTAACAATAAATAATAAAATAAATAAATCAAGGAAATAATTTTTATAGACTAAAAAATTTGTCCAATAAAAATCAGTTTTTAGTTGCTTACAAACCTATAACAACGTTATAAATTAAATTAAATTTAAATGTTTTTAATAAATTTAATAACTCAAATTGTACATAAATTATAAAAAAAAAAACTGAAAAAAATACATATTAAATAAAAATTTAAATGATATTTAAAGAAGTTAGGCGCCATTATTCGTCTTCTTTTTTTTTTGTATAAAACTCGGAAATATCATATAGAATTACTTTTCTTTAATTGATTCTTAAATGTTTTTAATTTCACATTAAACATAATATCAATTTGACAAAATTTTATGTTGTATTTTTTTTTTTTTAAACGTTGAATTAATGTACGTTGTACACCTAGCCGAGCCTCTTAAAAATATAATTTATATCAATTAAAAAGATGTAATATTCATTGGTTTTATATATATACTTTTAGATGGATGATTAATGTTTTGTATTTAATTTGTATATATTAAGATGGTAAATTTTACTACGAATTCTTTTTGGAGAGGAGTTTCATGAGAATAATTTACAAAAATAATGAAAAGTTACCATAGAGACCATATAAGTTTATAAGAAAATGAAGTTTTAAATAGATGATGATAAGTTAAATAAAGGAGCTACTACAGTTTTTGCATTACGGTTCTTAAAATGATTTCTCATTTTGAGTAGAATTTTATTAAAAATTAAAAAAAAGTGTTGATGGAAACTTAAATTAGTTATTAAAGACGTAGGTAACAATTAATTATTTAAGTGACTATCAATAAAAATCTCATTTAAAGCCAAATAATACTCAACCAGAAAATACTCATGTAAATTGAGTGACTTTCAGTTGTCAAGTTATAAAAAGATTTAATATAAAAATTTAATTGTTTATGTAATTAATTTAATTTCTTATAATGTAATTCCAAAAATATATAAAAAATACATCACTTGATTCTCGAAAGCGTTTAAAACTCAAAAAACCAAATAAATAAATTTTTTATTTGAGTACTTTTTTAAACAAAATTTTTTGTCTGAAATATATGACTCAAACTTAATTTATATATATCTATCACTTACCTTTTATACTCAAAACTAACCACTTAAGAAAATGTTTGAAAAATGTAAAACCATGTTTAATCTATTTCTTAACAGCATAGGCTTTGTATTGGCAACAATTTAATTACAAAATTACACTCATTACTGTTCACTCAATTTTTGAGCATATTTAAGGTTGCATTTACGAAATACAAAATTTAATTGTTTTTAATGTTACTTGGGTTTTATTTGCTAAAATAAAGAAAGATTTCAATCTAAGAATACAAGTACTATAAGTATTGTAACATATAACAACTATTTATTTATTTTTACTTTATAAATTTCACTCAAACTAACCCACTCAAGGTATTTTTAAACGATTTAGTTATATTACCCGTGTGTTTGTTTGTTTTACGATAATAATTTGTATGTAATGTATATAAAATTGATTGAAAAGCGTTTTACTAGTTACAAGTTACAACCACTAAACATACACATCATGTATTCCAAAAAATTGAGAACAATTTTGTTTGTTTTCTTAAGAAATTGTAAAATTCTTCCGTGGGAAATGAAAAAAAAGTTGAAATTGAGTTTGTAACTCTTTTATTTAATTGTTTGTAAGTATATTAATAAATTTCATTCAAAAAATTTCATATTCTTTGAATAAAATTTAAAAATCTTTTTTTTTTTGAAAAATTTAAAATTTCATTGAAGAAAAATAAAAACTCAAAAATTCCAAGTAAATTGTAAATTAATCTGTAAAAAGAGTGTTTATTTAAGATAAAAAGAAAGTATAATTTGTAACATTTTTTCATTAGAAATTTTTTTATACGGAAAAGTCAAATAAAAAATTCATTTATGACATTTTATTAGAATTTATAGTACTTCTTAGAAATTTAAGTAATATTTAAAATGAATTTGTATTAAATAAAATTTATTTTTAAATTAATATTAGATTTTTTTTTAAAGAATATAAAGTTATATTTATAAAATGATATCATTATCATTATTCAAAAGAAATATTTAAGTTTATATAAATTTGTCGGTTATTAATAATTATATTATAATTGTTTTATTAATTGACTCAAATCTTGTCTCAATTTTATTTGTACATCACTCTTATCTTATACACATCTTTTTATAATTATACATTAAAACGCCTAGAAATATACTATATTATAATTACTTATATGTTGTTATAATTGTTTTTTTTTGTAAATATTATACATATATGTATTTAAGAACTAGTAGCAATTAATTAATTTATTAATTTGTAACATAGTTATTTTTGTCTCCAGCTTGTAACTTTAAAGCATCGTGTTAGTTTTATTGCTTCTGATGTTATGTTTTTATTTCCTTTCTTGGAAGTTCTTATAGTTAGAAATGGAAATGAACTTAGTTGCATGCTACTAGTTTTTAAGTTGATGTTAAAAAATGCTTTTTTTTTTTAAATTTGCCCTAAGCATTTCCAGTGTTGTTCCATGTACATATATTTTGTTTTTGATTTATTCTCAACGATAAGTGTAATTATTTTATGTATTAATTAATATGCACCAAACCTAATGATCTACCGTGGAGAGCAAAAATTAATATTTTATAAATAATGTATAATAAAATTAAATGTGGAGTGGTGGGAAATACTAAGTTATATATAGATAAAGTCTCAATTCTAGAATTGTTAAGTAAATATTTTTATAAACAAAAAGTGTTAAGACTTCATATACTTTAAATTTACACGTTATGTTTATTGAGATAAATTCTTATAAAGTTATATGTTAAAATATTGAGTGATCATTGATTTGTGAAAATTGACCAAATGATCTTTGATTGAGTTGATACCTCTGCTAAAGGTATAACTGAGTAGTTAAGATTACTATCTTCTCCCATAAATAGGATTACTTATTCTCTTTTCAATTCTCCCATGTCCTTCCATGTTTAAATAGACTTAGCTAAGTGGAGAAAAGCTTAAAATTGAAAATTCTTAAATTTTTAATTGAAAAAAAATTATTCTATGTTAAGATTTCATTATAATCTTTACTACTTCCTTTTTGTACACAAGGCTTCCACAAAGCTTTTCAATCTACTTTTATTTTGTATAATGACTTACACTTCTACACTTCTGATCGTGTGTTGTTAATTTGTGTTATTTCACTCTATATTGTTCTGCGTCATGTATATTTTTAAATTTTCGAACATTGCTCTTTCCTTGATGGTTTAATTCCTGTCTTACGTTGCAGTTTCGGGATCTTCTAAGAATGTAACCTATTCATCTGTACTTTCTCTCTTTGATATTGCCATTTCTATTGGTTCTTGATCAGAAGGGGTGAGTTCCATATTGAAAAAAAAAAAACTGTTTTTAATTTGCCTTTAAACTGTACTTAAATTTCAATTCTAAATTTACCTACAACATTGTCAAAAAATTACGATCTAGTAACCTTACATTGTGGAACAGTTTAAATTTTATATAAAACTATGAAAGCATTGCTAAAAAATATATTTATATAATATATATTTAGCGAAAAATGTCAAAATAATTGTCAAAATAACTAAAAACGAAATAAAAATTTCGAAATATATAACCTTGTAATACTGAAAACTAAAAAGCAGCATCGAGAATTTTTTAGACACACGCTCTGCTTTTTTCTGCGCACCTGAAACCTACTTTAAACAATATGGAACTTACTAAATTGTAAAAATTTTTTTTGCTACATTATGAAATAGTATATAAAAAATTTTAAAATAGACTAATTTGTATAAAAAACGTTTTTTTTACAATATGGAAGTCAAGGTAGATTATCTAAAGATAATCATTAATTATTCTTCTTGGGTTGTGTATATTTTACCTACAATTCGAAGGCATTTGTTTACGAATACTTGTAGTTTGTGTGTTTTCATCTTGTTTACCAGACAAGTTTCGCTACCATATAAGAAGACGGATTTTATAAATATGCTTGGAATATCCTTAGTATTTTATCTTTGCTATTTGTGATGATCTTCATATTTTTCATATTCCACAATTTTTCACATACTGAACGTTCATTTAACTTTTATTATGACTTTATTTAAATGTAAAGATCTGCTCTGAAGAGCTTTAAACACATCCTGCTCTCGAATAAGAATGAAATCTCCAATTTTTTTTTAATTAACGAATTAAATTAACGAATTCGTTAATTTTTATAAAAAAAAATACATAAAAATAATGAAACTAAATTTGTCAAAGTTCATTGTACTTAACATAACGTTACATAGTTTTTTTTACAAGTACAACTAAAAAAAAGTCAAATACCTGTCAAATATTAAATATTATTAATAATTTATTAACTTTTATTTGTTCCTAATTTTTTCATTAAAGCTCACGGCATTAAATTAAAAAAATATAAAAATTCTTTTAAACGACATCTGCGACATCTATTTTAATTCCAAAGATATTTACTTATTAAAATGAACATAACCATATTTATAAGTTAATTCGAAAAAATTCCAATAAACAGATAGGTCACAATAAAAAAATTGTAAATTTATTCAATTATCCGATCAAATAAAATATGCAATAATCAAATTTTTTTCCTCAAAAATTCAATAAAAAAAAAAACACAAAAAAAATTATAAAAATTTTGATATTTAAAAAGAAAAATCCATGTGTAAAGCTATATTACATTGTATACAATATGAGTATGAGTATGCTACACCTAAAAGTATCTGAATCTCTTGTAAATAAATAATAAATAAAACTAGTTAAAAAATAAATTTGGGATTTACAAACTTTGAACCTACGAAAAAAAAAAATAATAAAACAAATATTTAAATAAGAATCCGAGTAAAAGGTGAATTAATTTCACTTACCATTCACTTATCTTTCAAACAAATCCATGATTCACTTGACATTTTTAACTCTTATATATACTTATATTGTTGTCATAATTTTGTTTTATATTTTCAAGTACTTTTTTTGAGTACATACTTTTTGATTACAATACACTAAGATGTATGCATTGACAACTTTGTAATCGATTTTGATTTTTGTCAAGAGATACTTGACAATTGAATTGAATTTCTGAATTTCTTTTTATGTCCTATAAGTGATCTAAAAATTATCTTAGGATTTGTACGAATTTGTGTGAAGGATCTGTTATAATTGACAGTTGTTGTAACTGTCAAAGTAGTTCCTTTTGACAGATTTAATATTTTTAATCAGATTTTAAGGTTTTTAAAAAATTAAATCAACCAAATAATAAATTTAATACAAACATGCTTTAAACATATTAGATGTATGTGCATATGTTTGACATTTATGGACTAAAGGCAATTTTAAAATTTTTTCTCGCAACTTTTCACTTATAATATGCACTTTTTCTCACACGAACTATGAACTGACCCAAAAGAAAGGTGGAATATTAAAATTTAAAATATTTAAATAAATAAAGAATATTAATAACAGAGAGGTTCAAGACCCAAAAAATTGTAAAATTAAATATAATATAATAAAAAATTTACACATAAGTATATATATATACTAAGTATAGTATATTCTATTAAATATAGAAAAAAACAAATACAAGACAAAATTAGATGAAAAAATAAACAAATAAAAATTTTTAAAGAAAATTGAAATGGAAATCCGTTTGTTTGTGTATATATATGAGTATAGGTACTAGGTACTTATTTGTATATTTTTTTCTAAAATAATAGCCTAAGGCAATTATATACATATCAATTGTGTATTTTATGAAAATTTAATTTGTTTTAAAAATGTATATATTATATATATATATATTTATCTATTAAGTTGATGACTATACGATTATACGATGATGACAACGACAATTATATGACGCTGGCATATTGGAAATATTGAAAAACAATTTTATTGAAGTGTATTTTAAATGTATTAAAAGTATTATCGAAATATAATAAAATAGAGTTACATTTTACTAGAATGAACTTAATATACTCGTATACTGAAACTTAGTGCAGTGTTTTTAAAATAGGGCTAGAAGATCCAAACGGCACCCACAAAGTTCATAAATGATACTTGTTTCAGAAGAATTCTAAGTCATGTCTTCTTCTATGCTTCATAAATGATACTTGTTTCAGAAGAATTCTAAGTCATGTCTTCTTCTATGCTTCATAAATGATACTTGTTTCAGAAGAATTCTAAGTCATGTCTTCTTCTATGCTTCATAAATGATACTTGTTTCAGAAAAATTCTAAGGCATGTCTTCTTCTATGCTTCATCAATTATGAAGATTCGTTATAGCTAAATAATAATTGTTAAAGTTAAACTCCAATTCTTTAGTTAAAACTGCCGATGATGAAAGTTTCAAGCTGTAATACAAATTTCGAAATTCCGAGCCGAGCGATAGCTTTCTATGATCGATGATTCCTGACGCAGGCCTATTGATATGGGAAATTATTCAACTATTATAAGACACTTCAGGAGGTTATAGATTTAATTGCTTGGACAACTCAGAGTTAAGTTAAGCTTTTTACCGTTATATGACTTATAACTATAGTTTACCGTTATGATGTTTGATTTAAATCTTTAGAATTAATTTCAATCAGTTTTTATAAGACGAAAAGTTTGGGAGTTCGTTTCAGGAGTTTCGAAAAAAAGTTTTAAAAATTACGAAGAAAATAATTTTGGAACTAGAGCGGTGGAGCTTGATTAAAATTTATTTATACTCAAAAAAAAATTTGTATAATAATAGGAAATATTCGATAATTTTTAAAAATATGTAAAAATATTATGAATTTTGTTGCTAACTTAATTGTTTGGAATTGAAATTTTGTTTACATATCGTCATATATATGTATATATACATTATATACCTACATCATATGAATTTTCCACCGCTTTTTCTTTTCGGAAAATTACAAATATTTATATACGTCTGATCTTTATAAACGTAAGTTTACCTTTACTTTAAATATACGTGTGAATATATTTGCTTAGAATAACAGTATAATTCCTTTTTCGTCTCCAAAAATGATAATAATAATAATAATAATAATAATAATAATAATAATAATAATAATAATAATAATAATAACAGTTAACATTTCGGTAATAATAATGTCAGTTAGAAAAACAAAAACAAAAACAACAACAAAAAGCGAATCAAAAACAAATTCTTCGGGTGTTGTTAGCCTTAAGTCAAACTATAACAAAAAAAATAACACAATATTGCGCAATTTATTGATGAATTTTTTTTCATTTAAGCTTTTTCTAGTTTTTTTAAAGCTTTAATTTTTTGTTTTTTTTTTTTTTAAATGTATTTTTATTGGGAATAAATTTTTCAATACAAATTTTTATTGTAATTTTTTTGCGAAGACAAAAAAAAAATTAAAATTAAATTTAGAAGAATATTTTATAATGTATAATGTTAATGTATTGAAATATAGGTACTAAAGCATCTATAGATACAGACTATACTTATAATTCTTATGTCTGTTACAAATTAAAGTTATGTTAAAAGTAAATGAAATATTTAAAAGGTTTGTTCGTATGTAGTTCATTAGTTATTCAGAATGAGATAACGTATATTATAATAATATATATATACATATATGTATATATTTTAATGTGAATATATATATAATATGTATAAATATATATATAAATATATATATAATATGTACTTTTTGTACTATGAGTAATATCTTAAGAATTTAAAGTTTCTTTTGATATATTTTATATATATATACAGAATATTTACTTCGGTATAAAAGTAAAAAAGCTTTGCTGGTTTTTTTAATATTTAAATTTTATTAAAATTTTTTTTTGATGTGGTTGGTATTAAACTTTAATTTAATTTTTAGAAGAAAAGTACATCCAAAGCTGTTGGGAAGATATTTTTTAAAAAATTTTTTGGAAGGTTTATTTTGTGTGAAGACTGATCTATTTAGGTATTTTAAGATTAGGATATTTAAGACGCTGTGCAAAGGAATTGAATTCACAATGATTAATTAAGTTTTTTATAGATGTAGAGTCTCAGCCAAAGACTTATATTACCCAGGGTTGCATCTATGAAAGAGAAATTGGTGGGATTCATTTGTTTATTAGAAGATCGTTTGTTGCTTGTTGATTTTATATTTAATAAATTGATTCACATTTCCTGAACTTCATTTTCAAATGAATCGTTTATATTTATTTCCTCAAAATATGTTGCATATGTGAGGGTAATGAAAGTATATATAAGAATGCATGTTTAAATATAAAGCCTATAGGAAAAATATAATCCCATCATTCGAATTGATATAATGTTCCTAATGAATTCCAACACAATGACATATAATTCAAACATAATTAGGGGGATTTTTTAAAACTGTAATATTTATATAATATTTTAATTAAATAATAATTGCCCAGGATTAAAACAAATTTATTTATTAAATATCTAATAATAGTATTTGATATTTTAAAACGAGCTGTCAAATACGATTAATATTCATTAAGCTGTTGTCAAAACTGATATAATCTTAATTCTAACTGTGATAGTTTTAATAAATTTTTATGAATGACATTTGATATGAAATCAATTGTTACATAAAATAAATCTTCACCTGTCAAATCAAATATAAGAATGTAAGAACTAAAAAGATTTGTACCTTTCAAATTGTACACAATCTAAGATTTGACGAAGATTCAAAAAAAAAAAAAAATCCAAGGTTGATTGAGGTTTTTATATGGTTTTTAACATGGCATTTCTTTAAGGATAATATATTCATAAAGATATCTTAAGATCACTAAGATTATTAAATTTAATGACGTAAGAAAGTAATTTATTTTAACTTTTATTTTAACTAATTATAATTTGTATAATATCTACACTTACCTTACAATTTATATATATACATAAAAGCGAAAGTTTGTTGGTTTTTTTATGTAGCGAATGGACTCCTTACTCGTCAGTCGATTATCATGAAAATTTGTTAATAGTGGTTTTTGGGTATACGGAAAGAATTCGTAGGCTAAAAATTTTACTCTAACAGATCGTTAAGTTGAAGCTGTGGTGTAATTATTTAAACTTCTTTGTTCTAGAATGAAAACGGTTTTACCGATTGACTTCAAATTTTCTATACGTGATGCTCCTCCTTGAAAATTGAGTTGACACCATTAACAGACTTGGAATTTGTTAACCCGTGTCGGCCCGACGGTTGATCAAAAAAAATTTTGGAAACAAATTTTGTCCAATTTTGCAAAGTACTGCTTTGGCTAAAAAGAAAACCTCAGTCAAATTTTTGTTGAGTTTCGTTAACCCATTGCCGCCCAAAAGCTTTTTATAGGTTTTTTCGTTACTTTACTCTAATTTAGAAACGGTTTAACCAATTGATTTCAAATTTTGTACATGTGTTCTTCTTTGAGAATTGAGTTGACACCATTAACAGACTTGGAATTTGTTAACCCGTGTCGGCCCGACGGTTGGTCAAAAAACATTTTGGAAGGAAATTTCTATGGCGAGATTTTTTTTTACTTTAATACATTCTTGAATTAACATTTACACCATTGGTTAATTTGTGTGAATTTTGTTTACTAACAGCAATTTCAATTAAAAACCTATAGAGGGGCACAGCAACGCGCATCGGGTATTAGCAGGGTTATAATATATTATATAAGAGTTATTACCCAAAATTTCATAGTTTAATGGAATTAGAATATCATTTATGATTATAACTTAAATAAAAGATTCAATTAAATTTCAATGGTATCTAATTATTCTTAGTAGAAATATTATTTACAAAAAAAAAAACTAATATATTAAAAATAAAATTAAATTAAAAAATTAAAACACCTACGCTTTGTTGAACTAACAAAAATATTCAAAAACAAATTTATATCAAATTTATATATTCAATGTACTTAGTTGACTCTTTACTAAGTTCAGGTGTTCACATTAAACACTTGCATTGCAAACCTAAAATTTTGTATTGCAAAATTTTTTTTTTTTTTTCAATATTTAACAGTTATAATTCACCTTAAACTATGCTATTAAATGTATCTTTAAAATACAAAAAAAAACTTTAACTTTAATACAGTGTATAATCGGTGTATCAAAAAATAACTATCTAATGTTGTTTTTAATTTTTTTTTTTTAACTGAAATAAAACTAAGGCGTAAAATTTATTTGATTTTGCAAATTTGGTATAATTTTTTTTGCATAAAGTTTCGTAATTCCTGGAAAATGAAGTTCTGGGAAGTTTTTTTTTTTAAACTTTGTGATTATATTGATTCGATTAATCACATACATTAAAAAAAAAAACAAAAAAATAAACAAATAGTATATATATATATAATATGAATATATAAACGCTTCTAAATGGTTTTAATTTGAATTGAAGGTGCAAATAATAATAATAATAATATTAATAATATGGTAATAATGTGACGTAATTTTTTATTTTATATATATATATATATTTTTGTATATATATATATATTTATACATATATATATTTAAATATATATAAAAGATTTATGCATTATAAATATGAAAAGATTTAACATTTTGACTTACACTATAAGATCAAATATGATCGGATCGACCTACATAAAAATAATCAAATATGGTATATAATAATAATAATAAAAATAACAAATATATAAATAAATAAATAAATAAAAAAATATACATTATTAAATTGAATAAAATAAACATAAATAAATTGTTTATTTATTACCTATCTGTTTAAATTAATATTAAAAATTCGCACCTTATTAAGTTAATAATTGTAAAAAAAAATTATTTAAAATAAATACTATAAGTATTGTTAGACTTCCAGACTTTATTATTAATTGTATATTAAAATATAATTGATTTAATCGTAATTTTATTTGATTTTGGTATTTTATATAATATATAGTATTGTGTGTATTTAAGGTGTTTTAGAATATCTTGAGAAAAATTATAATAATATTAAAAATGGTTAAATCTTAAATTTATATTAATTCAATAGTAGATTAATTTACAATTTTATTATAAATGGTAGGTGATTTTTGATTACTGTCTGTAAGATTTTTTTTATAGTTATTTCCTATTTTATATTTAAATTAATTGTGACAACAATTTCTAGAGAACTTCTCCCATTTTAATGTGTATAATGAGTAATTGATTTTATTCCATAAATGCTTCACTTAGGTTAAATGAGTATAAGTCCTGGCCTCATAAAAAATTTTTGGCTATTCAATGTATGTATTCTTTGTTTGTTTCATTTTCTTTAGAGTTTATTTTTTTTGCCTAAGTGAGGTGCAGACCTTGAAGAGGCATCTCAAAAACCTAAGTTCTATATAAGCCAGAATAGCGTGATAAGAACATGAGCTGTTTTCGCAATATAATGGCTGAAAAGTTAGAATGGCATAAGACTGCCTTCAATAGTTTAATAAAAATTATTTCATTAACACCTTTGAAATTTCACCTTTAATACGGGCAAATTTAATGACAAATATTTAAGTACTTGTACATGTATTGATTTGCAAAAGTTTAAGTCAAGATTGGGTTGACGCTTGCGTATGATTTCTTTAATTTTGTAAATTTAAAATTTTTATGAATTTCATTTTTCAACTTTCATAAAGTTTTCTAATTTCGTTTCTTCTATTTTTATATTTCTCTTTTTAAACTTCTTTATTTCCAATATTAGTAGCTGCTAACTGAGGTAAATTAGTATAAGTCCTGGCCTCTTTAAAATTTTTGGCTATGCAATGTATATAATACGGGCTTCCGATAAAGTTATGCAATGATAGACTTCGTTCTGCATCTGGTTTTGCTGTATATTCTTAATTAAATAAAGTTTTGTTTTGGGATTCTTTATGTTACAGTTATTTCCAACATATATTATTTGGTCGTTATTGATTTTGCCATTTATTAAAAATTTCAGCATGATCTATTAAAGAATACAGGCCTTGCTTGTCAAAATATTTAATAGAATCTTCATTACTAAATTTGATTCTAAAAGAACCCGGTTACGCATATTTTGTAATTAGTATATAAAAATTTAGCCACTGCTCTGAAAACTTTCCCAAAATCTATAGTAAAAACTATTTAAATTAAAATATCTATAAATAAATTAAATAGATTAAGAGTTATTAAAAATTTATTTCGCAATATATTCGCATTCAAAAATTTTTTAAAACAATTGGGTTTGTAAAAGAAAATAATAATAATAATAATAATAATAATAATATTAGTTAATAATAATAGTAATGTTTTCAGGTAATAGACAAGATACTTTATCTTTAAAACAAACATTTACAACAATTTTATGTGCAAAATATAAAGTTTCTAAAGTCTCTAAACATGGACATAAAATATAAATTGCAAAATAATATGTACTTTTTGTATAATAAATAAAAAGAAGTTAAGAGATCATATCATTTCCATATGTACATAATATTATTATTACATAATACATGTTAAATTTTCTAACAATAGCTTAATAATAACTCCATTTACTTTGTTTTTAATATAAGTTGTGATTCAATAAGTTGTGTTCTATAATCGCATCTAAATTGCAAACAAAATGAAAAAAAAAAAGTTACAAAATTTGATGTTATTTTTATGTGGGGGCTTCTTGAATTTACAATAACTTTTTTTTTTAAAGCTTCAGATACAAAAAAAAACACGAAAAATTAAAGAGAATGAAAGATGAAAATCAATGTTGTCTAGTAAATGTTGGGATATTATATACAAAAAAATTAATATCTCTGATACTCAGATGTTTCAAATGAATGATGATATTTGCAATAATACATAATATAAAATGTTTCTATATACGGAATTATAATTGAAAAATATATCGTCCCACCTTGATGGGATGTAATTAATTAAATTTAATATTATATCTAATTTGTCATAATGAGATATGTTGTTGTTGAATGATATTATGGAATATAATATTATGGTACTGTACTACTATAATGCAGATTTATTTTAATTATACGATATTGAAGGAAGATTTAATTTAGGGAATCTATAGATAGTTAGTGAATCTTTTGTTTAATTGTGAAATTGTAAGTCATAATTACTTATTGTGACAGCGTCCATTCATTCTAGCACCGTTTTGGTGCTCGGTTGTTGTTTGGTGTTTCTCAGTAGCGACAGTTGATTTGTGCCAACATGTCTTCTACCTTAAATTATACCTTGAAGAATTAGGTGTACAATGTAATATTCGACATTGCTCATTTTGTAACCAAGTTTGGGTGTTTTCCTGCGCTTGATTGTTACTCACGGTAAACTTTTTAGGCTTTACAAAGTACTACGAGCCTTGGTACATCCTGGATATCTAAAACTCTCCGCCAACATACCGCATATTTAAAATTTTGCAACTCGTTCAATTATGGTGCTACTTGGGATAATGTTGCTTGGTTGTATGTGTTGATTTTAGAAAGAACCATAAATATTGATTATTTCTAGAACCAATAGATTTGACAAAAATATCCATTATACATATTGCTAAACGCTTTAAAAATTACACTTCTTATAATGAAAACTGTAGATCACTTCATCAATGGATCACAAAAATATTTTTAGAAAATTTGTCTAAGCGCTGTCAGATCATGTAGAAAGTAGGTTATATTAGTTTTCTGTTTTAAGAAGATTCTGGTTTAAGAAGAAGTTCTAAGTATTTGCTCCCTAAATTTTGAAGGAAATTATATAGAGAACTTTGCTGGTAATTGGTCTATGAATCTATAAACATTTTTTAATAAAACTGTTGCATTGAGGATTATTATCGGTAGGCCGGGAAGACATTTGATGGAATCATATTTCATAAATCTTAGTAATTCTTTGTTTAAAGGTGTGATAAGTTCAGTTTTTTTTTTTAATAATAAGTGATATGTCCTATAATTAATTTACTGAATATTTCTATTTTTTATTCAAAATTTCGACGAACTGCACGAGCAGTTGATAGATCCCATCTAAAAGTTTCTAATGTTCCAATTACGTGAATATTGATTGAAATCAATTTTATTTCAAGTCATTATACATAATAAGTTAATTTGGGTTGGGGTCGAAATCTCAGTTTAGTAAATCCCGTTCAGAAAATCTCGTTTAGAAAATCTCGTTTTTAGAATATCTCGTTTTTAAAAATCTTGTTTTAGAACAAGGGTGGGCAACAGCCGGCCCGCGGACCCAATTACGGCCCGATTTAATATTTTATCCGGCCCGATAGCAAAATAGTACATTTGAAATATGCAATAAGATTCACTTTAAAAAAATATACACTTCAAAAAAGGAATATTTGAAAAAGAAAGCATTTTGTTGAGCTGTTATTACATATACTACATTACATTATTTTACATCTACTATAAAAATCGTAATTTACATCTACTACATTTCAAATGATACAAATATAATGATGAATTATATTTGACATTTCAATAAATATTTGAACAGTTGCCGTTGATTGGAGATATATTTGAGTTCACTATAAAAATAAATTGTTATTAACAATTGTTAAAATATTTTAAATAAATTAATATTATTTTAAACTGTTTTATTAAATTTCTTTTCT
>CAUJBZ010000218.1:0-36491 GCA_963082915.1 Dolichopus griseipennis
ACATGGAAATTTTAGTAGTGATCACGAATTAAAGCTAGAATCGCTCTAAGACGCTTCTAAGTGCCTTAAAATTGAGTTTAAAGAATTCCATGACAAAAATTATAAAAACTTAATCTAAGATAAAATCGCTCTAAAATGCTTCTAAGTGCCTTAAAATTGACTTTAAAGTTTAGCAAGACCATAATTTAAAAAACAAAATTTGGGTGATCACGAATTAAAGCTAGAATCGCTCTAAGACGCTTCTAAGTGCCTTAAAATTGAGTTTAAAGAATTCCATGACAAAAATTATAAAAACTGAATTAAATATAAAATCGCTCTAAAATGCTTCTAAGTGCCTTAAAATTGACTTTAAAGTTTAGCAAGACCATAATTTAAAAAACGAAATTTGGGTTACATGGAAATTTTAGTAATGATCACGAATTAAAGCTAGAATCGCTCTAAGACGCTTCTAAGTGCCTTAAAATTGAGTTTAAAGAATGCCATGACAAAAATTATAAAAACTTAATTAAATATAAAATCGCTCTAAAATGCTTCTAAGTGCCTTAAAATTGACTTTAAAGTTCAGCAAGACCATAATTTAAAAAACAAAATTTGGGTTACATGGAAATTTTAGTAGTGATCACGAATTAAAGCTAGAATAGCTCTAAGACGCTTCTAAGTGCCCTAAAATTGAGTTTAAAGAATTCCATGACAAAAATTATAAAAACTAAATTAAATATAAAATCGCTCTAAAATGCTTCTAAGTGCCTTAAAATTGACTTTAAAGTTTAGCAAGACCATAATTTAAAAAACAAAATTTGGGTTACATGGAAATTTTAGTAGTCATCACGAATTAAAGCTAGAATCGCTCTAAGACGCTTCTAAGTGCCTTAAAATTGAGTTTAAAAAATTCCATGACAAAAATTATAAAAACTAAATTAAATATAAAATCGCTCTAAAATGCTTCTAAGTGCCTTAAAATTGACTTTAAAGTTTAGCAAGACCATAATTTAAAAAACGAAATTTGGGTTACATGGAAATTTTAGTAATGATCACGAATTAAAGCTAGAATCGCTCTAAGACGCTTCTAAGTGCCTTAAAATTGAGTTTAAAGAATTCCATGACAACAATTATAAAAACTTATGTAAATATTAAATCGCTCTAAAATGCTTCTAAGTGCCTTAAAATTGACTTTAAAGTTTAGCAAGACCATAATTTAAAAAACAAAATTTGGGTTACATGGAAATTTTAGTAGTGATCACGAATTAATGCTAGAATCGCTCTAAGACGCTTCTAAGTGCCTTAAAATTGAGTTTAAAGAATTCCATGACAAAAATTATAAAAACTAAATTAAATATAAAATCGCTCTAAAATGCTTCTAAGTGCCTTAAAATTGACTTTAAAGTTTAGCAAGACAATAATTTAAAAAACGAAATTTGGGTTACATTGAAATTTTAGTAATGATCACGAATTAAAGCTAGAATACCTCTAAGACGCTTGTAAGTGCCTTAAAATTGAGTTTAAAAAATTCCATGACAAAAATTATAAAAACTTAATTAAATATAAAATCGCTCTAAAATGCTTCTAAGTGCCTTAAAATTGATTTTAAAGTTTAGCAAGACCATAATTTAAAAAACAAAATTTGGGTTTTATATTATTTTACCCAATTATTATTTGGGTTGGGTAAAGAATTCCATGACAAAAATTATAAAAACTAAATTAAATATAAAATCGCTCTAAAATGCTTCTAAGTGCCTTAAAATTGACTTTAAAGTTTAGCAAGACCATAATTTAAAAAACAAAATTTGGGTTACATGGAAATTTTAGTAGTGATCACGAATTAATGCTAGAATCGCTCTAAGACGCTTCTAAGTGCCTTAAAATTGAGTTTAAAGAATTCCATGACAAAAATTATAAAAACTTAATTAAATATAAAATCGCTCTAAAATGCTTCTAAGTGCCTTAAAATTGACTTTAAAGTTTAGCAAGACCATAATTTAAAAAACGAAATTTGGGCTACATGGAAATTTAGTAATGATCACGAATTAAAGCTAGAATCGCTCTAAGACGCTTCTAAGTGCCTTAAAATTGAGTTTAAAGAATTCGATGACAACAATTATAAAAACTTAATTAAATATAAAATCGCTCTAAAATGCTTCTAAGTGCCTTAAAATTGACTTTAAAGTTTAGCAAGACCATAATTTGAAAAACAAAATTTGGGTTACATGGAAATTTTAGTAGTGATCACGAATTAAAGCTAGAATCGCTCTAAGACGCTTCTAAGTGCCTTAAAATTGAGTTTAAAGAATTCCATGACAAAAATTATAAACACTTAATTAAATATAAAATCGCTCTAAAATGCTTCTAAGTGCCTTAAAATTGACTTTAAAGTTTAGTAAGACCATAATTTAAAAAACGAAATTTGGGTTACATGGAAATTTTAGTAATGATCACGAATTAAAGCTAGAATCGCTCTAAGACGGTTCTAAGTGCCTTAAAATTGAGTTTAAAGAATTCCATGACAACAATTATAAAAACTTATGTAAATATTAAATCGCTCTAAAATGCTTCTAAGTGCCTTAAAATTGACTTTAAAGTTTAGCAAGACCATAATTTAAAAAACGAAATTTGGGTTACATGGAAATTTTAGTAGTGATCACGAATTAAAGCTAGAATCGCTCTAAGACGCTTCTAAGTGCCTTAAAATTGAGTTTAAAGTTTAGCAAGACCATAATTTAAAAAACAAAATTTGGGTTACATGGAAATTTTAGTAGTGATCACGAATTAATGCTAGAATCGCTCTAAGACGCTTCTAAGTGCCTTAAAATTGAGTTAAAAGAATTCCATGACAAAAATTATAAAAACTTAATTAAATATAAAATCGCTCTAAAATGCTTCTAAGTGCCTTAAAATTGACTTTAAAGTTTGCAAGACCATAATTTAAAAAACGAAATTTGGGCTACATGGAAATTTTAGTAATGATCACGAATTAAAGCTAGAATCGCTCTAAGACGCTTATAAGTGCCTTAAAATTGAGTTTAAAGAATTCCATGACAACAATTATAAAAACTTAATTTAATATAAAATCGCTCTAAAATGCTTCTAAGTGCCTTAAAATTGACTTTAAAGTTTAGCAAGACCATAATTTAAAAAACGAAATTTGGGTTACATGGAAATTTTAGTAATGATCACGAATTAAAGCTAGAATCGCTCTAAGACGTTTCTAAGTGCCTTAAAATTGAGTTTAAAGAATGCCATGACAAAAATTATAAAAACTTAATTATATATAAAATTGCTCTGAAATTCTTCTAAGTGCCTTAAAATTGACTTTAAAGTTTAGCAAGACCATAATTTAAAAAACAAAATTTGGGTTACATGGAAATTTTAGTAGTGATCACGAATTAAAGCTAGAATCGCTCTAAGACGCTTCTAAGTGCCCTAAAATTGAGTTTAAAGAATTCCATGACAAAAATTATAAAAACTTAATTAAATATAAAATCGCTCTAAAATGCTTCTAAGTGCCTTAAAATTGACTTTAAAGTTTAGTAAGACCATAATTTAAAAAACGAAATTTGGGTTACATGGAAATTTTAGTAATGATCACGAATTAAAGCTAGAATCGCTCTAAGACGCTTCTAAGTGCCTTAAAATTGAGTTTAAAGAATTCCATGACAAAAATTATAAAAACTTAATTAAATATAAAATCGCTCTGAAATGCTTCTAAGTGCCTTAAAATTGACTTTAAAGTTTAGCAAGACCATAATTTAAAAAACGAAATTTGGGCTACATGGAAATTTTAGTAATGATCACGAATTAAAGCTAGAATCGCTCTAAGACGCTTCTAAGTGCCTTAAAATTGAGTTTAAAGAATTCGATGACATCAATTATAAAAACTTAGTTAAATATAAAATCGCTCTAAAATGCTTCTAAGTGCCTTAAAATTGACTTTAAAGTTTAGCAAGGCCATAATTTGAAAAACAAAATTTGGGTTACATGGAAATTTTAGTAGTGATCACGAATTAAAGCTAGAATCGCTCTAAGACGCTTCTAAGTGCCTTAAAATTGAGTTTAAAGAATTCCATGACAAAAATTATAAAAACTTAATTAAATATAAAATCGCTCTAAAATGCTTCTAAGTGCCTTAAAATTGACTTTAAAGTTTAGCAAGACCATAATTTAAAAAACGAAATTTGGGTTACATGGAAATTTTAGTAATGATCACGAATTAAAGCTAGAATCGCTCTAAGACGGTTCTAAGTGCCTTAAAATTGAGTTTAAAGAATTCCATGACAACAATTATAAAAACTTATGTAAATATTAAATCGCTCTAAAATGATTCTAAGTGCCTTAAAATTGACTTTAAAGTTTAGCAAGACCATAATTTAAAAAACGAAATTTGGGTTACATGGAAATTTTAGTAATGATCACGAATTAAAGCTAGAATCGCTCTAAAACGCTTCTAAGTGCCTTAAAATTGAGTTTAAAGAATGCCATGACAAAAATTATAAAAACTAAATTAAATATAAAATCGCTCTAAAATGCTTCTAAGTGCCTTAAAATTGACTTTAAAGTTTAGCAAGACCATAATTTAAAAAACAAAATTTGGGTTACATGGAAATTTTAGTAGTGATCACGAATTAATGCTAGAATCGCTCTAAGACGCCTCTAAGTGCCTTAAAATTGAGTTTAAAGAATTCCATGACAAAAATTATAAAAACTTAATTAAATATAAAATCGCTCTAAAATGCTTCTAAGTGCCTTAAAATTGACTTTAAAGTTTAGCAAGACCATAATTTAAAAAACGAAATTTGGGTTACATGGAAATTTTAGTAGTGATCACGAATTAAAGCTAGAATCGCTCTAAGACGCTTCTAAGTGCCTTAAAATTGAGTTTAAAGTTTAGCAAGACCATAATTTAAAAAACAAAATTTGGGTTACATGGAAATTTTAGTAGTGATCACGAATTAAAGCTAGAATCGCTCTAAGACGCTTCTAAGTGCCTTAAAATTGAGTTTAAAGAATTCGATGACATCAATTATAAAAACTTAGTTAAATATAAAATCGCTCTAAAATGCTTCTAAGTGCCTTAAAATTGACTTTAAAGTTTAGCAAGGCCATAATTTGAAAAACAAAATTTGGGTTACATGGAAATTTTAGTAGTGATCACGAATTAAAGCTAGAATCGCTCTAAGACGCTTCTAAGTGCCTTAAAATTGAGTTTAAAGAATTCCATGACAAAAATTATAAAAACTTAATTAAATATAAAATCGCTCTGAAATGCTTCTAAGTGCCTTAAAATTGACTTTAAAGTTTAGCAAGACCATAATTTAAAAAACGAAATTTGGGCTACATGGAAATTTTAGTAATGATCACGAATTAAAGCTAGAATCGCTCTAAGACGCTTCTAAGTGCCTTAAAATTGAGTTTAAAGAATTCGATGACATCAATTATAAAAACTTAGTTAAATATAAAATCGCTCTAAAATGCTTCTAAGTGCCTTAAAATTGACTTTAAAGTTTAGCAAGGCCATAATTTGAAAAACAAAATTTGGGTTACATGGAAATTTTAGTAGTGATCACGAATTAAAGCTAGAATCGCTCTAAGACGCTTCTAAGTGCCTTAAAATTGAGTTTAAAGAATTCCATGACAAAAATTATAAAAACTTAATTAAATATAAAATCGCTCTAAAATGCTTCTAAGTGCCTTAAAATTGACTTTAAAGTTTAGCAAGACCATAATTTAAAAAACGAAATTTGGGTTACATGGAAATTTTAGTAATGATCACGAATTAAAGCTAGAATCGCTCTAAGACGGTTCTAAGTGCCTTAAAATTGAGTTTAAAGAATTCCATGACAACAATTATAAAAACTTATGTAAATATTAAATCGCTCTAAAATGATTCTAAGTGCCTTAAAATTGACTTTAAAGTTTAGCAAGACCATAATTTAAAAAACGAAATTTGGGTTACATGGAAATTTTAGTAATGATCACGAATTAAAGCTAGAATCGCTCTAAAACGCTTCTAAGTGCCTTAAAATTGAGTTTAAAGAATGCCATGACAAAAATTATAAAAACTAAATTAAATATAAAATCGCTCTAAAATGCTTCTAAGTGCCTTAAAATTGACTTTAAAGTTTAGCAAGACCATAATTTAAAAAACAAAATTTGGGTTACATGGAAATTTTAGTAGTGATCACGAATTAATGCTAGAATCGCTCTAAGACGCCTCTAAGTGCCTTAAAATTGAGTTTAAAGAATTCCATGACAAAAATTATAAAAACTTAATTAAATATAAAATCGCTCTAAAATGCTTCTAAGTGCCTTAAAATTGACTTTAAAGTTTAGCAAGACCATAATTTAAAAAACGAAATTTGGGTTACATGGAAATTTTAGTAGTGATCACGAATTAAAGCTAGAATCGCTCTAAGACGCTTCTAAGTGCCTTAAAATTGAGTTTAAAGTTTAGCAAGACCATAATTTAAAAAACAAAATTTGGGTTACATGGAAATTTTAGTAGTGATCACGAATTAAAGCTAGAATCGCTCTAAGACGCTTCTAAGTGCCTTAAAATTGAGTTTAAAGAATTCCATGACAAAAATTATAAAAACTTAATTAAATATAAAATCGCTCTAAAATGCTTCTAAGTGCCTTAAAATTGACTTTAAAGATTAGCAAGACCATAGTTTGAAAAACAAAATTTGGGTGATCACGAATTAAAGCTAGAATCGCTCTAAGACGCTTCTAAGTGCCTTAAAATTAACTTTAAAGTTTAGCAAGACCATAATTTAAAAAACAAAATTTGGGTTACATGGAAATTTTAGTAGTGATCAAGAATTAAAGCTAGAATCGCTCTAAGACGCTTCTAAGTGCCTTAAAATTGAGTTTAAAGAATTCCATGACAAAAATTGTAAAAACTTAATTATATATAAAATCGCTCTAAAATGCTTCTAAGTGCCTTAAAATTGACTTTAAAGTTTAGTAAGACCATAATTTAAAAAACGAAATTTGGGTTACTTGGAAATTTTAGTAATGATCACGAATTAAAGCTAGAATCGCTCTAAGACGCTTCTAAGTGCCTTAAAATTGAGTTTAAAGAATACCATGACAAAAATTATAAAAACTTAATTATATATAAAATCGCTCTAAAATGCTTCTAAGTGCCTTAAAATTGACTTTAAAGTTTAGCAAGACCATAATTTAAAAAACAAAATTTGGGTGATCACGAATTAAAGCTAGAATCGCTCTAAGACGCTTCTAAGTGCCTTAAAATTGAGTTTAAAGAATTCCATGACAAAAATTATAAAATCTTAATTAAATATAAAATCGCTCTAAAATGCTTCTAAGTGCCTTAAAATTGACTTTAAAGTTTAGCAAGACCATAATTTAAAAAACAAAATTTGGGTTACGTGGAAATTTTAGTAGTGATCACGAATTAAAGCTAGAATCGCTCTAAGACGCTTCTAAGTGCCTTAAGATTCAGTTTAAAGAATTCCATGACAAAAATTATGAAAACTTTTAAGTGCCTTAAAATTGACTTTAAAGTTTAGTAAGACCATAATTTAAAAAACGAAATTTGGGTTACTTGGAAATTTTAGTAATGATCACGAATTAAAGCTAGAATCGCTCTAAGACGCTTCTAAGTGCCTTAAAATTGACTTTAAAGTTTAGCAAGACCATAATTTAAAAAACAAAATTTGGGTTACATGGAAATTTTAGTAGTGATCACGAATTAAAGCTAGAATCGCTCTAAGACGCTTCTAAGTGCCTTAAAATTGAGTTTAAAGAATTCCATGACAAAAATTGTAAAAACTTAATTATATATAAAATCGCTCTAAAATGCTTCTAAGTGCCTTAAAATTGACTTTAAAGTTTAGTAAGACCATAATTTAAAAAACGAAATTTGGGTTACATGGAAATTTTAGTAATGATCACGAATTAAAGCTAGAATCGCTCTAAGACGCTTTTAAGTGCCTTAAAATTGAGTTTAAAGAATACCATGACAAAAATTATAAAAACTTAATCTATCTATCTATATATATAAAAGCGAAAGTTTGTTTATTTGTTTGTTTGTTTGTTTGTTTGTTTGTTTGTTTGTTTGTATGTAACGAGTTGGCTCCTAAACTGCCCAGCCGATTTTCATGAAAATTTGTATATAGAGGTTTTTGGGTACGGAAGGAAATCGTGGCCCAAAAATTTTGCTCTAACGGACCGCCAAGTTGGGGCTGTGGTGCAAGTATTTAAACTTCTTTGTTCTAAAATGAAAACGGTTTGACCGATTGACTTCAAATTTTGTATACGTGATGCTCTTTGAGAATTGAGTAGACACTATTGACAGTTTTGGAATTTGTTAACCCATGTCGGGCCGACGGGTGGTCAAAAAAAATTTTGGGTCCAAATTTTGTCTGATTTTACGAAATTCTGCTTTGGCTTAAAAGAAAGCCCCAAAAAAAATTTTGTTGAGTTCCATTAACCCATTGCGGCCCAACAGCTTTTTATAGGTTTTTTCAATACTTTACTCTAAATTCGAAACGGTTTGACCAATTGACTTCAAATTTTGTATGCGTGATGCGCCTTGAGGATTGAGTAGACACTATTAACAGTTTTGGAATTTTTTAACCCATGTCGGGCCGACGGGTGGTCAAAAAAAATGTTGGGTCTAAATTTTGTCCGATTTTACGAAATTCTGCTTTGGCTTAAAAGAGAGCCCCAAAAAAAATTTTGTTGAGTTCCATTAACCCATTGGAGCCCAACAGCTTTTTTTGGGTTTTTCCATACTTAACTCTAAATTAATAACGGTTTGACCGATTTTCTTCAAATTTTGTATACGTGCTCTCCTGTGAATATTGAGTTGACACTATTAACAGATTTGGAATTAGTTAACCCATGTCGGGCCGACAGGTGGTCAAAAAAAATTTTGGGTCCAAATTTTGTCCGATTTTACGAAATTCTGCTTTGGCTTAAAAGAAAGCCCACACAAAAATTTTATTGAGTTGCATTAACCCATTGCGACTCAACAGCTTTTTATAAAGTTTTTGGTTACTTTACTCTAAATTAGAAACGGTTTAACCGATTTTCTTCAAATTTTGTAAATGTGTTCCGTTTTGAGAATGAAATTAGCTCTTTTTACAGACTTGCAATTGGTTAACTCATTCCGGCCCGACGATTGACAAAAAAAAGATTTGGAAGAAAATTACGTCCAATTTAGCGCAATACTGCTTTGCCCAAAGAGAAAGAGTGTAGTTCCGTTAACCCAATGGGGCACAGTTGCTTTTATAGATTTTTGCGTTACTTAACTCTAAATTAGAAACGATTTGACCGGTTGACCTCAAATTTTATATGTGTGAAGCAACTTGAAGATGGAGTTGAGTATGTAAACAGTCGGTCCTACGATTGGTCAAAAAATTTTTTTGGAAGTAAATTACGTCAAACTTTGGAAAGTAGTTTGTACTGCTTTGAATTACAAAAAGTTTCAAAAATTACTAGAATAATCCTAGAAAAATCGTTTTAAAGAGATTGCTTTCATACATTTTAAAATTTACATGTGTAAACAGTGTGTAATTTTTGTGTTAACTTTTTGCAGTAACATCAACTTTAATTAAACCTCCATTGGGAGGCGCAGCAACGCGCACCGGGTATTAGCTAGTTAAATATAAAATCGCTCTAAAATGCTTCTAAGTGCCTTAAAATTGACTTTAAAGTTTAGCAAGACCATAATTTAAAAAACAAAATTTGGGTGATCACGAATTAAAGCTAGAATCGCTCTAAGACGCTTCTAAGTGCCTTAAAATTGAGTTTAAAGAATTCCATGACAAAAATTATAAAAACTTAATTAAATATAAAATCGCTCTAAAATGGTTCTAAGTGCCTTAAAATTGACTTTAAAGTTTAGCAAGACCATAATTTAAAAAGCAAAATTTGTGTGATCACGAAATAAAGCTAGAATCGCTCTAAGACGCTTCTAAGTGCCTTAAAATTGACTTTAAAGTTTAGTAAGACCATAATTTAAAAAACGAAATTTGGGTTACTTGGAAATTTTAGTAATGATCACGAATTAAAGCTAGAATCGCTCTAAGACGCTTCTAAGTGCCTTAAAATTGACTTTAAAGTTTAGCAAGACCATAATTTAAAAAACAAAATTTGGGTTACATGGAAATTTTAGTAGTGATCACGAATTAAAGCTAGAATCGCTCTAAGACGCTTCTAAGTGCCTTAAAATTGAGTTTAAAGAATTCCATGACAAAAATTGTAAAAACTTAATTATATATAAAATCGCTCTAAAATGCTTCTAAGTGCCTTAAAATTGACTTTAAAGTTTAGTAAGACCATAATTTAAAAAACGAAATTTGGGTTACATGGAAATTTTAGTAATGATCACGAATTAAAGCTAGAATCGCTCTAAGACGCTTCTAAGTGCCTTAAAATTGAGTTTAAAGAATTCCATGACAAAAATTATAAAAACTTAATTAAATATAAAATCGCTCTAAAATGCTTCTAAGTGCCTTAAAATTGACTTTAAAGTTTAGCAAGACCATAATTTAAAAAACAAAATTTGGGTTACATGGAAATTTTAGTAGTGATCACGAATTAAAGCTAGAATCGCTCTAAGACGCTTCTAAGTGCCTTAAAATTGAGTTTAAAGAATTCCATGACAAAAATTATAAAAACTTAATTAAATATAAAATCGCTCTAAAATGCTTCTAAGTGCCTTAAAATTGACTTTAAAGTTTAGCAAGACCATAATTTAAAAAACAAAATTTGGGTGATCACGAATTAAAGCTAGAATCGCTCTAAGACGCTTCTAAGTGCCTTAAAATTGACTTTAAAGTTTAGCAAGACCATAATTTAAAAAACAAAATTTGGGTTACATGGAAATTTTAGTAGTGATCACGAATTAAAGCTAGAATCGCTCTAAGACGCTTCTAAGTGCCTTAAAATTGAGTTTAACGAATTCCATGACAAAAATTGTAAAAACTTAATTATATATAAAATCGCTCTAAAATGCTTCTAAGTGCCTTAAAATTGACTTTAAAGTTTAGTAAGACCATAATTTAAAAAACGAAATTTGGGTTACATGGAAATTTTAGTAATGATCACGAATTAAAGCTAGAATCGCTCTAAGACGCTTCTAAGTGCCTTAAAATTGAGTTTAAAGAATTCCATGACAAAAATTATAAAAATTTAAATAAAGATAAAATCGCTCTAAAATGCTTCTAAGTGCCTTAAAATTGACTTTAAAGTTTAGCAAGACCATAATTTAAAAAACAAAATTTGGGTTACATGGAAATTTTAGTAGTGATCACGAATTAATGCTAGAATCGCTCTAAGACGCTTCTAAGTGCCTTAAAATTGAGTTTAAAGAATTCCATGACAAAAATTATAAAAACTTAATTAAATATAAAATCGCTCTAAAATGCTTCTAAGTGCCTTAAAATTGACTTTAAAGTTTAGTAAGACCATAATTTAAAAAACAAAATTTGGGTTACATGGAAATTTTAGTAGTGATCACGAATTAAAACTAGAATCGCTCTAAGACGCTTCTAAGTGCCTTAAAATTGAGTTTAAAGAATTCCATGACAAAAATTATAAAAACTTAATTAAATATAAAATCGCTCTAAAATGCTTCTAAGTGCCTTAAAATTGACTTTAAAGTTTAGCAAGACCATAATTTAAAAAGCAAAATTTGTGTGATCAGGAATTAAAGCTAGAATCGCTCTAAGACGCTTCTAAGTGCCTTAAAATTGAGTTTAAAGAATTCCATGACAAAAATTATAAAAACTTAATTATATATAAAATCGCTCTAAAATGCTTCTAAGTGCCTTAAAATTGACTTTAAAGTTTAGTAAGACCATAATTTAAAAAACGAAATTTGGGTTACATGGAAATTTTAGTAATGATCACGAATTAAAGCTAGAATCGCTCTAAGACGCTTCTAAGTGCCTTAAAATTGAGTTTAAAGAATTCCATGACAAAAATTATAAAAACTTAATTAAAGATAAAATCGCTCTAAAATGCTTCTAAGTGCCTTAAAATTGACTTTAAAGTTTAGCAAGACCATAATTTAAAAAACAAAATTTGGGTTACATGGAAATTTTAGTAGTGATCACGAATTAAAGCTAGAATCGCTCTAAGACGCTTCTAAGTGCCTCAAAATTGAGTTTAAAGAATTCCATGACAAAAATTATAAAAACTTAATTAAATATAAAATCGCTCTAAAATGCTTCTAAGTGCCTTAAAATTGACTTTAAAGTTTAGTAAGACCATAATTTAAACGAGGAAGATTATAGTTGCCCTTGTCAACTTTTAGATACCCGTGCATACCCACTATGGTGTATAAAATAAACCGTAATTTACTTCCCTTATACATTTAACTCATTACCCCATAATTTTGACGTAAAAAAAAAAAAAAAAATTAAAAAAAAAAAAAAATCACAAAACAAAAAACAAAATTTTCATTCATTGTCCCATAACTTTAGCTAAAAAAAAAAAAAAAAAAAATTAACAAAAAAAAAAAACATCACAAAACAAAAACAAAATTTTCATTCATTGTCCAATAACTTTAGCTTAAAAAAAAAAAAAAAAATATAAAAAAAAAAAAAACAAAAAAAAAAAAAATTGGCCCACTCTAAAAGTCCGAAGGTCCGAGTGATGTCCAACTTTGCCAAGTAACTTGCCCTATTAATTTATCTGCCCAATTTTAATTTTAACCTTGTAGCTTCATTAGATTCAAAGTTATTGAATTGAAAACTTTGTATGGCAGCCCCCCGAAAATGGGGCCCTAACATTTTGAAACTTCATATAAGTGCTCGATTCATTATATAACTAACCGTGTGTAATTTTCAGCCTCGTAGTACAATTAGTTTTGAAGAAATTCATATTGGTGCAAAGAAGTTGTATGGCAGCCCCCCGAAAATGGGGCTCTAACATTTTGAAACTTCATATAAGTGCTCGATTCATTATATAACTAACCGTGTGTAATTTTCAGCCTCGTAGTACAATTAGTTTTGAAGAAATTCATATTGGTGCAAAGAAGTTGCATGGCAGCCCCCCGAAAATGGGGCCCTAACATTTTGAAACTTCATATAAGTGCTCGATTCATTATATAACTAACCGTGTGTAATTTTCAGCCTCGTAGTATAATTAGTTTTGAAGAAATTCATATTGGTGCAAAGAAGTTGTATGGCAGCCCCCCGAAAATGGGGCCCTAACATTTTGAAACTTCATATAAGTGCTCGATTCATTATATAACTAACCGTGTGTAATTTTCATCCGCGTAGTATAATTAGTTTTGAAGAAATTCATATTGGTGCAAAGAAGTTGTATGGCAGCCCCCCGAAAATGGGGCCCTAACATTTTGAAACTTCATATAAGTGCCGGAGTCATTATAAAACTAACCGTGTGTAGTTTTCATCCCCGTAGTATAAATAGTTTTGAAGAAATTCATATTGGTGCAAAAAAGTTGTATGGCAGCTCCCCGAAGCCTTGGTCCGATTTTAACCAAAAACAATAGGGAACCTAGAAATTGTCTAAAAATGACTTTGTGTGAAATTCAAGACTCTAGCCCTTTTAGTTTTTGAGTTATCGTGCTGACGGACGGACGGACGGACGGACGGACGGACGGACGGACACACATAGCTAGATCGATTCACTTTTCGATGCTGATTCGATACGTACCCTTGACACTATATCTAGCTCGTCTAGATCGATGCGTTACAAACGGAGGAGTAATTTTAATATACCCGATGTTCATATATGTATGCACGGGTATAAAAACAAAATTTGGGTTACATGGAAAGTTTAGTAGTGATCACGAATTAAAACTAGAATCGCTCTAAGACGCTTCTAAGTGCCTTAAAATTGAGTTTAAAGAATTCCATGACAAAAATTATAAAAACTTAATTAAATATAAAATCGCTCTAAAATGCTTCTAAGTGCCTTAAAATTGACTTTAAAGTTTAGCAAGACCATAATTTAAAAAGCAAAATTTGTGTGATCACGAATTAAAGCTAGAATCGCTCTAAGACGCTTCTAAGTGCCTTAAAATTGAGTTTAAAGAATTCCATGACAAAAACTATAAAAACTTAATTAAATATAAAATCGCTCTAAAATGCTTCTAAGTGCCTTAAAATTGACTTTAAAGTTTAGCAAGACCATAATTTAAAAAACGAAATTTGGGTTACATGGAAATTTTAGTAATGATCACGAATTAAAGCTAGAATCGCTCTAAGACGCTTCTAAGTGCCTTAAAATTGAGTTTAAAGAATTCCATGACAAAAATTATAAAAACTTAATTAAATATAAAATCGCTCTAATATGCTTCTAAGTGCCTTAAAATTGACTTTAAAGTTTAGCAAGACCATAATTTAAAAAGCAAAATTTGTGTGATCACGAATTAAAGCTAGAATCGCTCTAAGACGCTTCTAAGTGCCTTAAAATTGAGTTTAAAGAATTCCATGACAAAAATTATAAAAACTTAATTAAATATAAAATCGCTCTAAAATGCTTCTAAGTGCCTTAAAATTGACTTTAAAGTTTAGCAAGACCATAATTTAAAAAACGAAATTTGGGTTACATGGAAATTTTAGTAATGATCACGAATTAAAGCTAGAATCGCTCTAAGACGCTTCTAAGTGCCTTAAAATTGAGTTTAAAGAATTCCATGACAAAAATTATAAAAACTTAATTAAATATAAAATCGCTCTAAAATGCTTCTAAGTGCCTTAAAATTGACTTTAAAGTTTAGCAAGACCATAATTTAAAAAGCAAAATTTGTGTGATCACGAATTAAAGCTAGAATCGCTCTAAGACGCTTCTAAGTGCCTTAAAATTGAGTTTAAAGAATTCCATGACAAAAACTATAAAAACTTAATTAAATATAAAATCGCTCTAAAATGCTTCTAAGTGCCTTAAAATTGACTTTAAAGTTTAGCAAGACCATAATTTAAAAAACAAAATTTGGGTTACATGGAAATTTTAGTAGTGATCACGAATTAAAGCTAGAATCGCTCTAAGACGCTTCTAAGTGCCTCAAAATTGAGTTTAAAGAATTCCATGACAAAAATTATAAAAACTTAATTAAATATAAAATCGCTCTAAAATGCTTCTAAGTGCCTTAAAATTGACTTTAAAGTTTAGTAAGACCATAATTTAAAAAACAAAATTTGGGTTACATGGAAAGTTTAGTAGTGATCATGAATTAAAACTAGAATCGCTCTAAGACGCTTCTAAGTGCCTTAAAATTGAGTTTAAAGAATTCCATGACAAAAATTATAAAAACTTAATTAAATATAAAATCGCTCTAAAATGCTTCTAAGTGCCTTAAAATTGACTTTAAAGTTTAGCAAGACCATAATTTAAAAAGCAAAATTTGTGTGATCACGAATTAAAGCTAGAATCGCTCTAAGACGCTTCTAAGTGCCTTAAAATTGAGTTTAAAGAATTCCATGACAAAAACTATAAAAACTTAATTAAATATAAAATCGCTCTAAAATGCTTCTAAGTGCCTTAAAATTGACTTTAAAGTTTAGCAAGACCATAATTTAAAAAACGAAATTTGTGTTACATGGAAATTTTAGTAATGATCACGAATTAAAGCTAGAATCGCTCTAAGACGCTTCTAAGTGCCTTAAAATTGAGTTTAAAGAATTCCATGACAAAAATTATAAAAACTTAATTAAATATAAAATCGCTCTAATATGCTTCTAAGTGCCTTAAAATTGACTTTAAAGTTTAGCAAGACCATAATTTAAAAAGCAAAATTTGTGTGATCACGAATTAAAGCTAGAATCGCTCTAAGACGCTTCTAAGTGCCTTAAAATTGAGTTTAAAGAATTCCATGACAAAAATTATAAAAACTTAATTAAATATAAAATCGCTCTAAAATGCTTCTAAGTGCCTTAAAATTGACTTTAAAGTTTAGCAAGACCATAATTTAAAAAACGAAATTTGGGTTACATGGAAATTTTAGTAATGATCACGAATTAAAGCTAGAATCGCTCTAAGACGCTTCTAAGTGCCTTAAAATTGAGTTTAAAGAATTCCATGACAAAAATTATAAAAACTTAATTAAATATAAAATCGCTCTAAAATGCTTCTAAGTGCCTTAAAATTGACTTCTCGTGCCTTAAAATTGACGAAATTTGGGTTACATGGAAATTTTAGTAATGATCACGAATTAAAGCTAGAATCGCTCTAAGACGCTTCTAAGTGCCTTAAAATTGAGTTTAAAGAATTCCATGACAAAAATTATAAAAACTTAATTAAATATAAAATCGCTCTAATATGCTTCTAAGTGCCTTAAAATTGACTTTAAAGTTTAGCAAGACCATAATTTAAAAAGCAAAATTTGTGTGATCACGAATTAAAGCTAGAATCGCTCTAAGACGCTTCTAAGTGCCTTAAAATTGAGTTTAAAGAATTCCATGACAAAAATTATAAAAACTTAATTAAATATAAAATCGCTCTAAAATGCTTCTAAGTGCCTTAAAATTGACTGATTGAAAGTTTAGCAAGACCATAATTTAAAAAACAAAATTTGGGTTACATGGAAATTTTAGTAGTGATCACGAATTAAAGCTAGAATCGCTCTAAGACGCTTCTAAGTGCCTTAAAATTGAGTTTAAAGAATTCCATAACAAAAATTATAAAAACTTAATTAAATATAAAATCGCTCTAAAATGCTTCTAAGTGCCTTAAAATTGACTTTAAAGTTTAGCAAGACCATAATTTAAAAAGCAAAATTTGTGTGATCACGAATTAAAGCTAGAATCGCTCTAAGACGCTTCTAAGTGCCTTAAAATTGAGTTTAAAGAATTCCATGACAAAAATTATAAAAACTTAATTAAATATAAAATCGCTCTAAAATGCTTCTAAGTGCCTTAAAATTGACTTCTCGTGCCTTAAAATTGACGAAATTTGGGTTACATGGAAATTTTAGTAATGATCACGAATTAAAGCTAGAATCGCTCTAAGACGCTTCTAAGTGCCTTAAAATTGAGTTTAAAGAATTCCATGACAAAAATTATAAAAACTTAATTAAATATAAAATCGCTCTAATATGCTTCTAAGTGCCTTAAAATTGACTTTAAAGTTTAGCAAGACCATAATTTAAAAAGCAAAATTTGTGTGATCACGAATTAAAGCTAGAATCGCTCTAAGACGCTTCTAAGTGCCTTAAAATTGAGTTTAAAGAATTCCATGACAAAAATTATAAAAACTTAATTAAATATAAAATCGCTCTAAAATGCTTCTAAGTGCCTTAAAATTGACTGATTGAAAGTTTAGCAAGACCATAATTTAAAAAACAAAATTTGGGTTACATGGAAATTTTAGTAGTGATCACGAATTAAAGCTAGAATCGCTCTAAGACGCTTCTAAGTGCCTTAAAATTGAGTTTAAAGAATTCCATGACAAAAATTATAAAAACTTAATTAAATATAAAATCGCTCTAAAATGCTTCTAAGTGCTTTAAAATTGACTTTAAAGTTTAGCAAGACCATAATTTAAAAAACAAAATTTGTGTTACGTGGAAATTTTAGTAATGATCACGAATTAAAGCTAGAATCGCTCTAAGACGCTTCTAAGTGCCTTAAAATTGAGTTTAAAGAATTCCATGACAAAAATTATAAAAACTTAATTAAATACAAAATCGCTCTAAAATGCTTCTAAGTGCCTTAAAATTGACTTTAAAGTTTAGCAAGACCATAATTTAAAAAACGAAATTTGGGTTACATGGAAATTTTAGTAATGATCACGAAATAAAGCTAGAATCGCTCTAAGACGCTTCTAAGTGCCTTAAAATTCAGTTTAAAGAATTCCATGACAAAAATTATAAAAACTTAATTAAATATAAAATCGCTCTAAAATGCTTCTAAGTGCCTTAAAATTGACTTTAAAGTTTAGCAAGACCATAATTTAAAAAACGAAATTTGGGTTACATGGAAATTTTAGTAGTGATCACGAATTAAAGCTAGAATCGCTCTAAGACGCTTCTAAGTGCCTTAAAATTGAGTTTAAAGAATTCCATGACAAAAAATAAATACTAGTTATAAAAACTTAATTAAATATAAAATCGCTCTAAAATGCTTCTAAATGCCTTAAAATTGACTTTAAAGTTTAGCAAGACCATAATTTAAAAAACAAAATTTGGGTTACATGGAAATTTTAGTAGTGATCACGAATTAAAGCTAGAATCGCTCTAAGACGCTTCTAAGTGCCTTAAAATTGAGTTTAAAGAATTCCATGACAAAAATTATAAAAACTTAATTAAATATAAAATCGCTCTAAAATGCTTCTAAGTGCCTTAAAATTGACTTTAAAGTTTAGCAAGACCATAATTTAAAAAACAAAATTTGGGTTACATGGAAATTTTAGTAGTGATCACGAATTAAAGCTAGAATCGCTCTAAGACGCTTCTAAGTGCCTTAAAATTGAGTTTAAAGAATTCCATGACAAAAATTATAAAAACTTAATTAAATATAAAATCGCTCTAAAATGCTTCTAAATGCCTTAAAATTGACTTTAAAGTTTAGCAAGACCATAATTTAAAAAACAAAATTTGGGTGATCACGAATTAAAGCTAGAATCGCTCTAAGACGCTTCTAAGTGCCTTAAAATTGACTTTAAAGTTTAGCAAGACCATAATTTAAAAAACAAAATTTGGGTTACATGGAAATTTTAGTAGTGATCACGAATTAAAGCTAGAATCGCTCTAAGACGCTTCTAAGTGCCTTAAAATTGAGTTTAACGAATTCCATGACAAAAATTGTAAAAACTTAATTATATATAAAATCGCTCTAAAATGCTTCTAAGTGCCTTAAAATTGACTTTAAAGTTTAGTAAGACCATAATTTAAAAAACGAAATTTGGGTTACATGGAAATTTTAGTAATGATCACGAATTAAAGCTAGAATCGCTCTAAGACGCTTCTAAGTGCCTCAAAATTGAGTTTAAAGAATTCCATGACAAAAATTATAAAAACTTAATTAAATATAAAATCGCTCTAAAATGCTTCTAAGTGCCTTAAAATTGACTTTAAAGTTTAGTAAGACCATAATTTAAAAAACAAAATTTGGGTTACATGGAAAGTTTAGTAGTGATCATGAATTAAAACTAGAATCGCTCTAAGACGCTTCTAAGTGCCTTAAAATTGAGTTTAAAGAATTCCATGACAAAAATTATAAAAACTTAATTAAATATAAAATCGCTCTAAAATGCTTCTAAGTGCCTTAAAATTGACTTTAAAGTTTAGCAAGACCATAATTTAAAAAGCAAAATTTGTGTGATCACGAATTAAAGCTAGAATCGCTCTAAGACGCTTCTAAGTGCCTTAAAATTGAGTTTAAAGAATTCCATGACAAAAACTATAAAAACTTAATTAAATATAAAATCGCTCTAAAATGCTTCTAAGTGCCTTAAAATTGACTTTAAAGTTTAGCAAGACCATAATTTAAAAAACGAAATTTGGGTTACATGGAAATTTTAGTAATGATCACGAATTAAAGCTAGAATCGCTCTAAGACGCTTCTAAGTGCCTTAAAATTGAGTTTAAAGAATTCCATGACAAAAATTATAAAAACTTAATTAAATATAAAATCGCTCTAATATGCTTCTAAGTGCCTTAAAATTGACTTTAAAGTTTAGCAAGACCATAATTTAAAAAGCAAAATTTGTGTGATCACGAATTAAAGCTAGAATCGCTCTAAGACGCTTCTAAGTGCCTTAAAATTGAGTTTAAAGAATTCCATGACAAAAATTATAAAAACTTAATTAAATATAAAATCGCTCTAAAATGCTTCTAAGTGCCTTAAAATTGACTTTAAAGTTTAGCAAGACCATAATTTAAAAAACGAAATTTGGGTTACATGGAAATTTTAGTAATGATCACGAATTAAAGCTAGAATCGCTCTAAGACGCTTCTAAGTGCCTTAAAATTGAGTTTAAAGAATTCCATGACAAAAATTATAAAAACTTAATTAAATATAAAATCGCTCTAAAATGCTTCTAAGTGCCTTAAAATTGACTTCTCGTGCCTTAAAATTGACGAAATTTGGGTTACATGGAAATTTTAGTAGTGATCACGAATTAAAGCTAGAATCGCTCTAAGACGCTTCTAAGTGCCTTAAAATTGAGTTTAAAGAATTCCATAACAAAAATTATAAAAACTTAATTAAATATAAAATCGCTCTAAAATGCTTCTAAGTGCCTTAAAATTGACTTTAAAGTTTAGCAAGACCATAATTTAAAAAGCAAAATTTGTGTGATCACGAATTAAAGCTAGAATCGCTCTAAGACGCTTCTAAGTGCCTTAAAATTGAGTTTAAAGAATTCCATGACAAAAATTATAAAAACTTAATTAAATATAAAATCGCTCTAAAATGCTTCTAAGTGCTTTAAAATTGACTTTAAAGTTTAGCAAGACCATAATTTAAAAAACAAAATTTGTGTTACGTGGAAATTTTAGTAATGATCACGAATTAAAGCTAGAATCGCTCTAAGACGCTTCTAAGTGCCTTAAAATTGAGTTTAAAGAATTCCATGACAAAAATTATAAAAACTTAATTAAATACAAAATCGCTCTAAAATGCTTCTAAGTGCCTTAAAATTGACTTTAAAGTTTAGCAAGACCATAATTTAAAAAACGAAATTTGGGTTACATGGAAATTTTAGTAATGATCACGAAATAAAGCTAGAATCGCTCTAAGACGCTTCTAAGTGCCTTAAAATTCAGTTTAAAGAATTCCATGACAAAAATTATAAAAACTTAATTAAATATAAAATCGCTCTAAAATGCTTCTAAGTGCCTTAAAATTGACTTTAAAGTTTAGCAAGACCATAATTTAAAAAACGAAATTTGGGTTACATGGAAATTTTAGTAGTGATCACGAATTAAAGCTAGAATCGCTCTAAGACGCTTCTAAGTGCCTTAAAATTGAGTTTAAAGAATTCCATGACAAAAAATAAATACTAGTTATAAAAACTTAATTAAATATAAAATCGCTCTAAAATGCTTCTAAATGCCTTAAAATTGACTTTAAAGTTTAGCAAGACCATAATTTAAAAAACAAAATTTGGGTTACATGGAAATTTTAGTAGTGATCACGAATTAAAGCTAGAATCGCTCTAAGACGCTTCTAAGTGCCTTAAAATTGAGTTTAAAGAATTCCATGACAAAAATTATAAAAACTTAATTAAATATAAAATCGCTCTAAAATGCTTCTAAGTGCCTTAAAATTGACTTTAAAGTTTAGCAAGACCATAATTTAAAAAACAAAATTTGGGTTACATGGAAATTTTAGTAGTGATCACGAATTAAAGCTAGAATCGCTCTAAGACGCTTCTAAGTGCCTTAAAATTGAGTTTAAAGAATTCCATGACAAAAATTATAAAAACTTAATTAAATATAAAATCGCTCTAAAATGCTTCTAAATGCCTTAAAATTGACTTTAAAGTTTAGCAAGACCATAATTTAAAAAACAAAATTTGGGTTACATGGAAATTTTAGTAATGATCACGAATTAAAGCTAGAATCGCTCTAAGACGCTTCTAAGTGCCTTAAAATTGAGTTTAAAGAATTCCATGACAAAAATTATAAAAACTTAATTAAATATAAAATCGCTCTAAAATGCTTCTAAGTGCCTTAAAATTGACTTTAAAGTTTAGCAAGACCATAATTTAAAAAACAAAATTTGGGTTACATGGAAATTTTAGTAGTGATCACGAATTAAAGCTAGAATCGCTCTAAGACGCTTCTAAGTGCCTTAAAATTGAGTTTAAAGAATTCCATGACAAAAATTATAAAAACTTAATTAAATATAAAATCGCTCTAAAATGCTTCTAAGTGCCTTAAAATTGACTTTAAAGTTTAGCAAGACCATAATTTAAAAAACAAAATTTGGGTGATCACGAATTAAAGCTAGAATCGCTCTAAGACGCTTCTAAGTGCCTTAAAATTGACTTTAAAGTTTAGCAAGACCATAATTTAAAAAACAAAATTTGGGTTACATGGAAATTTTAGTAGTGATCACGAATTAAAGCTAGAATCGCTCTAAGACGCTTCTAAGTGCCTTAAAATTGAGTTTAACGAATTCCATGACAAAAATTGTAAAAACTTAATTATATATAAAATCGCTCTAAAATGCTTCTAAGTGCCTTAAAATTGACTTTAAAGTTTAGTAAGACCATAATTTAAAAAACGAAATTTGGGTTACATGGAAATTTTAGTAATGATCACGAATTAAAGCTAGAATCGCTCTAAGACGCTTCTAAGTGCCTTAAAATTGAGTTTAAAGAATTCCATGACAAAAATTATAAAAATTTAAATAAAGATAAAATCGCTCTAAAATGCTTCTAAGTGCCTTAAAATTGACTTTAAAGTTTAGCAAGACCATAATTTAAAAAACAAAATTTGGGTTACATGGAAATTTTAGTAGTGATCACGAATTAATGCTAGAATCGCTCTAAGACGCTTCTAAGTGCCTTAAAATTGAGTTTAAAGAATTCCATGACAAAAATTATAAAAACTTAATTAAATATAAAATCGCTCTAAAATGCTTCTAAGTGCCTTAAAATTGACTTTAAAGTTTAGTAAGACCATAATTTAAAAAACAAAATTTGGGTTACATGGAAATTTTAGTAGTGATCACGAATTAAAACTAGAATCGCTCTAAGACGCTTCTAAGTGCCTTAAAATTGAGTTTAAAGAATTCCATGACAAAAATTATAAAAACTTAATTAAATATAAAATCGCTCTAAAATGCTTCTAAGTGCCTTAAAATTGACTTTAAAGTTTAGCAAGACCATAATTTAAAAAGCAAAATTTGGGTTACATGGAAATTTTAGTAGTGATCACGAATTAAAGCTAGAATCGCTCTAAGACGCTTCTAAGTGCCTTAAAATTGAGTTTAAAGAATTCCATGACAAAAATTATAAAAACTTAATTAAATATAAAATCGCTCTAAAATGCTTCTAAATGCCTTAAAATTGACTTTAAAGTTTAGCAAGACCATAATTTAAAAAACAAAATTTGGGTTACATGGAAATTTTAGTAATGATCACGAATTAAAGCTAGAATCGCTCTAAGACGCTTCTAAGTGCCTTAAAATTGAGTTTAAAGAATTCCATGACAAAAATTATAAAAACTTAATTAAATATAAAATCGCTCTAAAATGCTTCTAAGTGCCTTAAAATTGACTTTAAAGTTTAGCAAGACCATAATTTAAAAAACAAAATTTGGGTTACATGGAAATTTTAGTAGTGATCACGAATTAAAGCTAGAATCGCTCTAAGACGCTTCTAAGTGCCTTAAAATTGAGTTTAAAGAATTCCATGACAAAAATTATAAAAACTTAATTAAATATAAAATCGCTCTAAAATGCTTCTAAGTGCCTTAAAATTGACTTTAAAGTTTAGCAAGACCATAATTTAAAAAACAAAATTTGGGTGATCACGAATTAAAGCTAGAATCGCTCTAAGACGCTTCTAAGTGCCTTAAAATTGACTTTAAAGTTTAGCAAGACCATAATTTAAAAAACAAAATTTGGGTTACATGGAAATTTTAGTAGTGATCACGAATTAAAGCTAGAATCGCTCTAAGACGCTTCTAAGTGCCTTAAAATTGAGTTTAACGAATTCCATGACAAAAATTGTAAAAACTTAATTATATATAAAATCGCTCTAAAATGCTTCTAAGTGCCTTAAAATTGACTTTAAAGTTTAGTAAGACCATAATTTAAAAAACGAAATTTGGGTTACATGGAAATTTTAGTAATGATCACGAATTAAAGCTAGAATCGCTCTAAGACGCTTCTAAGTGCCTTAAAATTGAGTTTAAAGAATTCCATGACAAAAATTATAAAAATTTAAATAAAGATAAAATCGCTCTAAAATGCTTCTAAGTGCCTTAAAATTGACTTTAAAGTTTAGCAAGACCATAATTTAAAAAACAAAATTTGGGTTACATGGAAATTTTAGTAGTGATCACGAATTAATGCTAGAATCGCTCTAAGACGCTTCTAAGTGCCTTAAAATTGAGTTTAAAGAATTCCATGACAAAAATTATAAAAACTTAATTAAATATAAAATCGCTCTAAAATGCTTCTAAGTGCCTTAAAATTGACTTTAAAGTTTAGTAAGACCATAATTTAAAAAACAAAATTTGGGTTACATGGAAATTTTAGTAGTGATCACGAATTAAAACTAGAATCGCTCTAAGACGCTTCTAAGTGCCTTAAAATTGAGTTTAAAGAATTCCATGACAAAAATTATAAAAACTTAATTAAATATAAAATCGCTCTAAAATGCTTCTAAGTGCCTTAAAATTGACTTTAAAGTTTAGCAAGACCATAATTTAAAAAGCAAAATTTGTGTGATCACGAATTAAAGCTAGAATCGCTCTAAGACGCTTCTAAGTGCCTTAAAATTGAGTTTAAAGAATTCCATGACAAAAATTATAAAAACTTAATTATATATAAAATCGCTCTAAAATGCTTCTAAGTGCCTTAAAATTGACTTTAAAATTTAGTAAGACCATAATTTAAAAAACGAAATTTGGGTTACATGGAAATTTTAGTAATGATCACGAATTAAAGCTAGAATCGCTCTAAGACGCTTCTAAGTGCCTTAAAATTGAGTTTAAAGAATTCCATGACAAAAATTATAAAAACTTAATTAAAGATAAAATCGCTCTAAAATGCTTCTAAGTGCCTTAAAATTGACTTTAAAGTTTAGCAAGACCATAATTTAAAAAACAAAATTTGGGTTACATGGAAATTTTAGTAGTGATCACGAATTAAAGCTAGAATCGCTCTAAGACGCTTCTAAGTGCCTCAAAATTGAGTTTAAAGAATTCCATGACAAAAATTATAAAAACTTAATTAAATATAAAATCGCTCTAAAATGCTTCTAAGTGCCTTAAAATTGACTTTAAAGTTTAGTAAGACCATAATTTAAAAAACAAAATTTGGGTTACATGGAAAGTTTAGTAGTGATCACGAATTAAAACTAGAATCGCTCTAAGACGCTTCTAAGTGCCTTAAAATTGAGTTTAAAGAATTCCATGACAAAAATTATAAAAACTTAATTAAATATAAAATCGCTCTAAAATGCTTCTAAGTGCCTTAAAATTGACTTTAAAGTTTAGCAAGACCATAATTTAAAAAGCAAAATTTGTGTGATCACGAATTAAAGCTAGAATCGCTCTAAGACGCTTCTAAGTGCCTTAAAATTGAGTTTAAAGAATTCCATGACAAAAACTATAAAAACTTAATTAAATATAAAATCGCTCTAAAATGCTTCTAAGTGCCTTAAAATTGACTTTAAAGTTTAGCAAGACCATAATTTAAAAAACGAAATTTGGGTTACATGGAAATTTTAGTAATGATCACGAATTAAAGCTAGAATCGCTCTAAGACGCTTCTAAGTGCCTTAAAATTGAGTTTAAAGAATTCCATGACAAAAATTATAAAAACTTAATTAAATATAAAATCGCTCTAATATGCTTCTAAGTGCCTTAAAATTGACTTTAAAGTTTAGCAAGACCATAATTTAAAAAGCAAAATTTGTGTGATCACGAATTAAAGCTAGAATCGCTCTAAGACGCTTCTAAGTGCCTTAAAATTGAGTTTAAAGAATTCCATGACAAAAATTATAAAAACTTAATTAAATATAAAATCGCTCTAAAATGCTTCTAAGTGCCTTAAAATTGACTTTAAAGTTTAGCAAGACCATAATTTAAAAAACGAAATTTGGGTTACATGGAAATTTTAGTAATGATCACGAATTAAAGCTAGAATCGCTCTAAGACGCTTCTAAGTGCCTTAAAATTGAGTTTAAAGAATTCCATGACAAAAATTATAAAAACTTAATTAAATATAAAATCGCTCTAAAATGCTTCTAAGTGCCTTAAAATTGACTTTAAAGTTTAGCAAGACCATAATTTAAAAAGCAAAATTTGTGTGATCACGAATTAAAGCTAGAATCGCTCTAAGACGCTTCTAAGTGCCTTAAAATTGAGTTTAAAGAATTCCATGACAAAAACTATAAAAACTTAATTAAATATAAAATCGCTCTAAAATGCTTCTAAGTGCCTTAAAATTGACTTTAAAGTTTAGCAAGACCATAATTTAAAAAACAAAATTTGGGTTACATGGAAATTTTAGTAGTGATCACGAATTAAAGCTAGAATCGCTCTAAGACGCTTCTAAGTGCCTCAAAATTGAGTTTAAAGAATTCCATGACAAAAATTATAAAAACTTAATTAAATATAAAATCGCTCTAAAATGCTTCTAAGTGCCTTAAAATTGACTTTAAAGTTTAGTAAGACCATAATTTAAAAAACAAAATTTGGGTTACATGGAAAGTTTAGTAGTGATCATGAATTAAAACTAGAATCGCTCTAAGACGCTTCTAAGTGCCTTAAAATTGAGTTTAAAGAATTCCATGACAAAAATTATAAAAACTTAATTAAATATAAAATCGCTCTAAAATGCTTCTAAGTGCCTTAAAATTGACTTTAAAGTTTAGCAAGACCATAATTTAAAAAGCAAAATTTGTGTGATCACGAATTAAAGCTAGAATCGCTCTAAGACGCTTCTAAGTGCCTTAAAATTGAGTTTAAAGAATTCCATGACAAAAACTATAAAAACTTAATTAAATATAAAATCGCTCTAAAATGCTTCTAAGTGCCTTAAAATTGACTTTAAAGTTTAGCAAGACCATAATTTGACGAAATTTGGGTTACATGGAAATTTTAGTAATGATCACGAATTAAAGCTAGAATCGCTCTAAGACGCTTCTAAGTGCCTTAAAATTGAGTTTAAAGAATTCCATGACAAAAATTATAAAAACTTAATTAAATATAAAATCGCTCTAATATGCTTCTAAGTGCCTTAAAATTGACTTTAAAGTTTAGCAAGACCATAATATAAAAAGCAAAATTTGTGTGATCACGAATTAAAGCTAGAATCGCTCTAAGACGCTTCTAAGTGCCTTAAAATTGAGTTTAAAGAATTCCATGACAAAAATTATAAAAACTTAATTAAATATAAAATCGCTCTAAAATGCTTCTAAGTGCCTTAAAATTGACTGATTGAAAGTTTAGCAAGACCATAATTTAAAAAACAAAATTTGGGTTACATGGAAATTTTAGTAGTGATCACGAATTAAAGCTAGAATCGCTCTAAGACGCTTCTAAGTGCCTTAAAATTGAGTTTAAAGAATTCCATAACAAAAATTATAAAACCTTAATTAAATATAAAATCGCTCTAAAATGCTTCTAAGTGCCTTAAAATTGACTTTAAAGTTTAGCAAGACCATAATTTAAAAAGCAAAATTTGTGTGATCACGAATTAAAGCTAGAATCGCTCTAAGACGCTTCTAAGTGCCTTAAAATTGAGTTTAAAGAATTCCATGACAAAAATTATAAAAACTTAATTAAATATAAAATCGCTCTAAAATGCTTCTAAGTGCTTTAAAATTGACTTTAAAGTTTAGCAAGACCATAATTTAAAAAACAAAATTTGTGTTACGTGGAAATTTTAGTAATGATCACGAATTAAAGCTAGAATCGCTCTAAGACGCTTCTAAGTGCCTTAAAATTGAGTTTAAAGAATTCCATGACAAAAATTATAAAAACTTAATTAAAGATAAAATCGCTCTAAAATGCTTCTAAGTGCCTTAAAATTGACTTTAAAGTTTAGCAAGACCATAATTTAAAAAACGAAATTTGGGTTACATGGAAATTTTAGTAATGATCACGAAATAAAGCTAGAATCGCTCTAAGACGCTTCTAAGTGCCTTAAAATTCAGTTTAAAGAATTCCATGACAAAAATTATAAAAACTTAATTATATATAAAATCGCTCTAAAATGCTTCTAAGTGCCTTAAAATTGACTTTAAAGTTTAGCAAGACCATAATTTAAAAAACGAAATTTGGGTTACATGGAAATTTTAGTAGTGATCACGAATTAAAGCTAGAATCGCTCTAAGACGCTTCTAAGTGCCTTAAAATTGAGTTTAAAGAATTCCATGACAAAAATTATAAAAACTTAATTAAATATAAAATCGCTCTAAAATGCTTCTAAATGCCTTAAAATTGACTTTAAAGTTTAGCAAGACCATAATTTAAAAAACAAAATTTGGGTTACATGGAAATTTTAGTAGTGATCACGAATTAAAGCTAGAATCGCTCTAAGACGCTTCTAAGTGCCTTAAAATTGAGTTTAAAGAATTCCATGACAAAAATTATAAAAACTTAATTAAATATAAAATCGCTCTAAAATGCTTCTAAGTTCCTTAAAATTGACTTTAAAGATTAGCAAGACCATAGTTTGAAAAACAAAATTTGGGTGATCACGAATTAAAGCTAGAATCGCTCTAAGACGCTTCTAAGTGCCTTAAAATTGACTTTAAAGTTTAGCAAGACCATAATTTAAAAAACAAAATTTGGGTTACATGGAAATTTTAGTAGTGATCAAGAATTAAAGCTAGAATCGCTCTAAGACGCTTCTAAGTGCCTTAAAATTGAGTTTAAAGAATTCCATGACAAAAATTGTAAAAACTTAATTATATATAAAATCGCTCTAAAATGCTTCTAAGTGCCTTAAAATTGACTTTAAAATTTAGTAAGACCATAATTTAAAAAACGAAATTTGGGTTACTTGGAAATTTTAGTAATGATCACGAATTAAAGCTAGAATCGCTCTAAGACGCTTCTAAGTGCCTTAAAATTGAGTTTAAAGAATACCATGACAAAAATTATAAAAACTTAATTATATATAAAATCGCTCTAAAATGCTTCTAAGCGCCTTAAAATTGACTTTAAAGTTTAGCAAGACCATAATTTAAAAAACAAAATTTGGGTTACGTGGAAATTTTAGTAGTGATCACGAATTAAAGCTAGAATCGCTCTAAGACGCTTCTAAGTGCCTTAAGATTCAGTTTAAAGAATTCCATGACAAAAATTATAAAAACTTTTAAGTGCCTTAAAATTGACTTTAAAGTTTAGTAAGACCATAATTTAAAAAACGAAATTTGGGTTACTTGGAAATTTTAGTAATGATCACGAATTAAAGCTAGAATCGCTCTAAGACGCTTCTAAGTGCCTTAAAATTGAGTTTAAAGAATACCATGACAAAAATTATAAAAACTTAATTATATATAAAATCGCTCTAAAATGCTTCTAAGTGCCTTAAAATTGAATCTAAATGCCTTAATATAAAATCGCTCTAAAATGCTTCTAAGTGCCTTAAAATTGACTTTAAAGTTTAGTAAGACCATAATTTAAAAAACGAAATTTGGGTTACTTGGAAATTTTAGTAATGATCACGAATTAAAGCTAGAATCGCTCTAAGACGCTTCTAAGTGCCTTAAAATTGACTTTAAAGTTTAGCAAGACCATAATTTAAAAAACAAAATTTGGGTTACATGGAAATTTTAGTAGTGATCACGAATTAAAGCTAGAATCGCTCTAAGACGCTTCTAAGTGCCTTAAAATTGAGTTTAAAGAATTCCATGACAAAAATTGTAAAAACTTAATTATATATAAAATCGCTCTAAAATGCTTCTAAGTGCCTTAAAATTGACTTAAAAGTTTAGTAAGACCATAATTAAAAAAACGAAATTTGGGTTACATGGAAATTTTAGTAATGATCACGAATTAAAGCTAGAATCGCTCTAAGACGCTTCTAAGTGCCTTAAAATTGAGTTTAAAGAATACCATGACAAAAATTATAAAAACTTAATCAAATATAAAATCGCTCTAAAATGCTTCTAAGTGCCTTAAAATTGACTTTAAAGTTTAGCAAGACCATAATTTAAAAAACAAAATTTGGGTGATCACGAATTAAAGCTAGAATCGCTCTAAGACGCTTCTAAGTGCCTTAAAATTGAGTTTAAAGAATTCCATGACAAAAATTATAAAAACTTAATTAAATATAAAATCGCTCTAAAATGCTTCTAAGTGCCTTAAAATTGACTTTAAAGTTTAGCAAGACCATAATTTAAAAAGCAAAATTTGTGTGATCACGAAATAAAGCTAGAATCGCTCTAAGACGCTTCTAAGTGCCTTAAAATTGACTTTAAAGTTTAGTAAGACCATAATTTAAAAAACGAAATTTGGGTTACTTGGAAATTTTAGTAATGATCACGAATTAAAGCTAGAATCGCTCTAAGACGCTTCTAAGTGCCTTAAAATTGACTTTAAAGTTTAGCAAGACCATAATTTAAAAAACAAAATTTGGGTTACATGGAAATTTTAGTAGTGATCACGAATTAAAGCTAGAATCGCTCTAAGACGCTTCTAAGTGCCTTAAAATTGAGTTTAAAGAATTCCATGACAAAAATTGTAAAAACTTAATTATATATAAAATCGCTCTAAAATGCTTCTAAGTGCCTTAAAATTGACTTTAAAGTTTAGTAAGACCATAATTTAAAAAACGAAATTTGGGTTACATGGAAATTTTAGTAATGATCACGAATTAAAGCTAGAATCGCTCTAAGACGCTTCTAAGTGCCTTAAAATTGAGTTTAAAGAATACCATGACAAAAATTATAAAAACTTAATTAAATATAAAATCGCTCTAAAATGCTTCTAAGTGCCTTAAAATTGACTTTAAAGTTTAGCAAGACCATAATTTAAAAAACAAAATTTGGGTGATCACGAATTAAAGCTAGAATCGCTCTAAGACGCTTCTAAGTGCCTTAAAATTGAGTTTAAAGAATTCCATGACAAAAATTATAAAAACTTAATTAAATATAAAATCGCTCTAAAATGCTTCTAAGTGCCTTAAAATTCACTTTAAAGTTTAGCAAGACCATAATTTAAAAAACAAAATTTGGGTGATCACGAATTAAAGCTAGAATCGCTCTAAGACGCTTCTAAGTGCCTTAAAATTGACTTTAAAGTTTAGCAAGACCATAATTTAAAAAACAAAATTTGGGTTACATGGAAATTTTAGTAGTGATCACGAATTAAAGCTAGAATCGCTCTAAGACGCTTCTAAGTGCCTTAAAATTGAGTTTAACGAATTCCATGACAAAAATTGTAAAAACTTAATTATATATAAAATCGCTCTAAAATGCTTCTAAGTGCCTTAAAATTGACTTTAAAGTTTAGTAAGACCATAATTTAAAAAACGAAATTTGGGTTACATGGAAATTTTAGTAATGATCACGAATTAAAGCTAGAATCGCTCTAAGACGCTTCTAAGTGCCTTAAAATTGAGTTTAAAGAATTCCATGACAAAAATTATAAAAATTTAAATAAAGATAAAATCGCTCTAAAATGCTTCTAAGTGCCTTAAAATTGACTTTAAAGTTTAGCAAGACCATAATTTAAAAAACAAAATTTGGGTTACATGGAAATTTTAGTAGTGATCACGAATTAATGCTAGAATCGCTCTAAGACGCTTCTAAGTGTAAAATTATAAAAACTTAATTAAATATAAAATCGCTCTAAAATGCTTCTAAGTGCCTTAAAATTGACTTTAAAGTTTAGCAAGACCATAATTTAAAAAGCAAAATTTGTGTGATCACGAATTAAAGCTAGAATCGCTCTAAGACGCTTCTAAGTGCCTTAAAATTGAGTTTAAAGAATTCCATGACAAAAATTATAAAAACTTAATTATATATAAAATCGCTCTAAAATGCTTCTAAGTGCCTTAAAATTGACTTTAAAGTTTAGTAAGACCATAATTTAAAAAACGAAATTTGGGTTACATGGAAATTTTAGTAATGATCACGAATTAAAGCTAGAATCGCTCTAAGACGCTTCTAAGTGCCTTAAAATTGAGTTTAACGAATTCCATGACAAAAATTGTAAAAACTTAATTATATATAAAATCGCTCTAAAATGCTTCTAAGTGCCTTAAAATTGACTTTAAAGTTTAGTAAGACCATAATTTAAAAAACGAAATTTGGGTTACATGGAAATTTTAGTAATGATCACGAATTAAAGCTAGAATCGCTCTAAGACGCTTCTAAGTGCCTTAAAATTGAGTTTAAAGAATTCCATGACAAAAATTATAAAAATTTAAATAAAGATAAAATCGCTCTAAAATGCTTCTAAGTGCCTTAAAATTGACTTTAAAGTTTAGCAAGACCATAATTTAAAAAACAAAATTTGGGTTACATGGAAATTTTAGTAGTGATCACGAATTAATGCTAGAATCGCTCTAAGACGCTTCTAAGTGTAAAATTATAAAAACTTAATTAAATATAAAATCGCTCTAAAATGCTTCTAAGTGCCTTAAAATTGACTTTAAAGTTTAGCAAGACCATAATTTAAAAAGCAAAATTTGTGTGATCACGAATTAAAGCTAGAATCGCTCTAAGACGCTTCTAAGTGCCTTAAAATTGAGTTTAAAGAATTCCATGACAAAAATTATAAAAACTTAATTATATATAAAATCGCTCTAAAATGCTTCTAAGTGCCTTAAAATTGACTTTAAAGTTTAGTAAGACTATAATTTAAAAAACGAAATTTGGGTTACATGGAAATTTTAGTAATGATCACGAATTAAAGCTAGAATCGCTCTAAGACGCTTCTAAGTGCCTTAAAATTGAGTTTAAAGAATTCCATGACAAAAATTATAAAAACTTAATTAAAGATAAAATCGCTCTAAAATGCTTCTAAGTGCCTTAAAATTGACTTTAAAGTTTAGCAAGACCATAATTTAAAAAACAAAATTTGGGTTACATGGAAAGTTTAGTAGTGATCACGAATTAAAACTAGAATCGCTCTAAGACGCTTCTAAGTGCCTTAAAATTGAGTTTAAAGAATTCCATGACAAAAATTATAAAAACTTAATTAAATATAAAATCGCTCTAAAATGCTTCTAAGTGCCTTAAAATTGACTTTAAAGTTTAGCAAGACCATAATTTAAAAAGCAAAATTTGTGTGATCACGAATTAAAGCTAGAATCGCTCTAAGACGCTTCTAAGTGCCTTAAAATTGAGTTTAAAGAATTCCATGACAAAAATTATAAAAACTTAATTAAATATAAAATCGCTCTAAAATGCTTCTAAGTGCCTTAAAATTGACTTTAAAGTTTAGCAAGACCATAATTTAAAAAACGAAATTTGGGTTACATGGAAATTTTAGTAATGATCACGAATTAAAGCTAGAATCGCTCTAAGACGCTTCTAAGTGCCTTAAAATTGAGTTTAAAGAATTCCATGACAAAAATTATAAAAACTTAATTAAATATAAAATCGCTCTAATATGCTTCTAAGTGCCTTAAAATTGACTTTAAAGTTTAGCAAGACCATAATTTAAAAAGCAAAATTTGTGTGATCACGAATTAAAGCTAGAATCGCTCTAAGACGCTTCTAAGTGCCTTAAAATTGAGTTTAAAGAATTCCATGACAAAAATTATAAAAACTTAATTAAATATAAAATCGCTCTAAAATGCTTCTAAGTGCCTTAAAATTGACTTTAAAGTTTAGCAAGACCATAATTTAAAAAACGAAATTTGGGTTACATGGAAATTTTAGTAATGATCACGAATTAAAGCTAGAATCGCTCTAAGACGCTTCTAAGTGCCTTAAAATTGAGTTTAAAGAATTCCATGACAAAAATTATAAAAACTTAATTAAATATAAAATCGCTCTAAAATGCTTCTAAGTGCCTTAAAATTGACTTTAAAGTTTAGCAAGACCATAATTTAAAAAACAAAATTTGGGTTACATGGAAATTTTAGTAGTGATCACGAATTAAAGCTAGAATCGCTCTAAGACGCTTCTAAGTGCCTTAAAATTGACTTTAAAGTTTAGCAAGACCATAATTTAAAAAACAAAATTTGGGTTACATGGAAATTTTAGTAGTGATCACGAATTAAAGCTAGAATCGCTCTAAGACGCTTCTAAGTGCCTTAAAATTGATTTTAAAGAATTCCATGACAAAAATTGTAAAAACTTAATTATATATAAAATCGCTCTAAAATGCTTCTAAGTGCCTTAAAATTGACTTTAAAGTTTAGTAAGACCATAATTTAAAAAACGAAATTTGGGTTACATGGAAATTTTAGTAATGATCACGAATTAAAGCTAGAATCGCTCTAAGACGCTTCTAAGTGCCTTAAAATTGAGTTTAAAGAATTCCATGACAAAAATTATAAAAACTTAATTAAATATAAAATCGCTCTAAAATGCTTCTAAGTGCCTTAAAATTGACTTTAAAGTTTAGCAAGACCATAATTTAAAAAACAAAATTTGGGTTACATGGAAATTTTAGTAGTGATCACGAATTAAAGCTAGAATCGCTCTAAGACGCTTCTAAGTGCCTTAAAATTCAGTTTAAAGAATTCCATGACAAAAATTATAAAAACTCGCTCTAAGACGCTTCTAGGTGCCTTAAAATTGAGTTTAAAGAATTCCATGACAAAAATTATAAAAACTTAATTAAATATAAAATCGCTCTAAAATGCTTCTAAGTGCCTTAAAATTGACTTTAAAGTTTAGCAAGACCATAATTTAAAAAACGAAATTTGGGTTACATGGAAATTTTAGTAATGATCACGAAATAAAGCTAGAATCGCTCTAAGACCATAATTTAAAGTTTAGCAAGACCATAATTTAAAAAACAAAATTTGGGTTACATGGAAATTTTAGTAGTGATCACGAATTAAAGCTAGAATCGCTCTAAGACGCTTCTAAGTGCCTTAAAATTGAGTTTAAATTCCATGACAAAAATTATAAAAACTCGCTCTAAGACGCTTCTAGGTGCCTTAAAATTGAGTTTAAAGAATTCCATGACAAAAATTATAAAAACTTAATTTAATATAAAATCGCTCTAAAATGCTTCTAAGTGCCTTAAAATTGACTTTAAAGTTTAGCAAGACCATAATTTAAAAAACGAAATTTGGGTTACATGGAAATTTTAGTAATGATCACGAAATAAAGCTAGAATCGCTCTAAGACCATAATTTAAAGTTTAGCAAGACCATAATTTAAAAAACAAAATTTGGGTTACATGGAAATTTTAGTAGTGATCACGAATTAAAGCTAGAATCGCTCTAAGACGCTTCTAAGTGCCTTAAAATTGAGTTTAAAAAATTCCATGACAAAAATTATAAAAACTTAATCAAATATAAAATCGCTCTAAAATGCTTCTAAGTGCCTTAAAATTGACTTTAAAGTTTAGCAAGACCATAATATAAAAAACAAAATTTGGGTTACATGGAAATTTTAGTAGTGATCACGAATTAAAGCTAGAATCGCTCTAAGACGCTTCTAAGTGCCTTAAAATTGACTTTAAAGTTTAGCAAGACCATAATTTAAAAAACAAAATTTGGGTTACATGGAAATTTTAGTAGTGATCACGAATTAAAGCTAGAATCGCTCTAAGACGCTTCTAAGTGCCTTAAAATTAAGTTTAAAGAATTCCATGACGAAAATTATAAAAACTTAATCAAATATAAAATCGCTCTAAAATGCTTCTAAGTGCCTTAAAATTGACTTTAAAGTTTAGCAAGACCATAATTTAAAAAACAAAATTTGGGTTACATGGAAATTTTAGTAATGATCACGAAATAAAGCTAGAATCGCTCTAAGACGCTTCTAAGTGCCTTAAAATTGAGTTTAAAGAATTCCATGACAAAAATTATAAAAACTTAATTAAATACAAAATCGCTCTAAAATGCTTCTAAGTGCCTTAAAATAAAAAACAAAATTTGGGTTACATGGAAATTTTAGTAATGATCACGAAATAAAGCTAGAATCGCTCTAAGACGCTTCTAAGTGCCTTAAAAATGACTTTAAAGTTTAGCAAGACCATAATTTAAAAAACAAAATTTGGGTTACATGGAAATTTTAGTAGTGATCACGAATTAAAGCTAGAATCGCTCTAAGACGCTTCTAAGTGCCTTAAAATTGAGTTTAAAGAATTCCATGACAAAAATTATAAAAACTTAATTTAATATAAAATCGCTCTAAAATGCTTCTAAGTGCCTTAAAATTGACTTTAAAGTTTAGCAAGACCATAATTTAAAAAGCAAAATTGGGTGATCACGAATTAAAGCTAGAATCGCTCTAAGACGCTTCTAAGTGCCTTAAAATTGACTTTAAAGTTTAGCAAGACCATAATTTAAAAAACAAAATTTGGGTTACATGGAAATTTTAGTAGTGATCACGAATTAAAGCTAGAATCGCTCTAAGACGCTTCTAAGTGCCTTAAAATTGAGTTTAAAGAATTCCATGACAAAAATTATAAAAACTTAATTAAATATAAAATCGCTCTAAAATGCTTCTAAGTGCCTTAAAATTGACTTTAAAGTTTAGTAAGACCATAATTTAAAAAACGAAATTTGGGTTACATGGAAATTTTAGTAATGATCACGAATTAAAGCTAGAATCGCTCTAAGACGCTTCTAAGTGCCTTAAAATTGAGTTTAAAGAATTCCATGACAAAAATTATAAAAACTTAATTAAATATAAAATCGCTCTAAAATGATTCTAAGTGCCTTAAAATTGACTTTAAAGTTTAGCAAGACCATAATTTAAAAAGCAAAATTTGGGTGATC
>CAUJBZ010000220.1:0-97457 GCA_963082915.1 Dolichopus griseipennis
GGGCTATTTGTCAACATATGCCATACTTATTATATACCGTTGGAAAGAGTTTTAAGAGACCTTTCTAATGGTATAATAATAATACAGGGTGTTTTTGAAAATTTCACAGTTATAGTAGTTTTTTTGAAAGTTGGATTTTTTTTTTTTTTTTTTTTTAAATTTTCACTTTAAATTGCAATATCTCAAAAATGGTAGCACCGATCCAGATGAAACAAGATGTTTATGAAAGACAATATCATGCCCTACAATATTGTAAGATGTTGGTTCCAGTTTATGGACTAACAGGAAAAATATAACATTTTAATAAAAATGCTACAAAATCTTAGGAACATTTTGTAATGCATTTTTCGACCACTAGATGGCGCCATCGCCACTAATGGTATATATATTCGGAAACTTTGAGATATTTAGTACCGTTATGTGATGACGTCATCTTGATAGCTCACAACCCCTTTGTGGAAGTTTTGCCGAAGTCTTAAAGTCCTAATTCTTAAGGGCATACTCTTTCTAGCCTTAAATCCCAACATGCCTTGCATTCATAATGTTTTATATATATAATTTATTAATACATATACATTTCTGCTATATTTAATTTTGTCAAAAGTTATTTCCTATATAAAAGATATCAACAATTTCTAAACTCTTGTCAACATTTATTAGAAAATAAAAAAATTTAGACAACAACAACAACAAAAGTTGGACAGAAAAATTAAGAAAGGACGACATTTTCAACGTTAACTTTTTACAAAAAAAAAGAAACAAAAAAAATAAAAAAAACATAAAAACAATCATAGAAAAATCTAATTAGCAATTAACTTTAGGAAAATTCCAATCATTTCGTCCGTCTACAATTCGTTTCGTTTTTTTCTTTTTTTTTATTTGTCTTTTTTTTAATTTTCTTTATATGCTAAGAGCAATTTATTTTCATTGTAAGTTTTTTTTTTCATCACTCTCTCTCTCTCGCCTTCCTTCTCATCTTTCCATCACTTCTCCGATTTGTTGATGATTTTTTTATTAACTATAGTTTTATATTGTACTTATTGTTGTTGTTATTGTTGTTGTTTTTTTTTATTTTGCAAAATGTCCATAAAGGTAAAAAAAACATTTGAAGAAAAAGATCATGTGGAAAAAAAATACATAAAACAGAGATAAAACGGAGGAAATCACAAGCAAAATATATATATATATATACAAATGTATAAATATACATTTTAATAAATATAAATAAACCATCTTATGCTTTACGAACCATAAAAATTTAGAGCTAAAAAGTGGGTGGTAAAAATTATCTGTCAGAGTTAGTTTATAGCATAAAAAACTTATCAACATATATTTATATATATATACTAGCTAATACCCGGTGCGCGTTGCTGCGCCTCTCAATGGAGGTTTAATTGAAGTTGATGTTACTGCAAAAAGTTAACACAAAAATTACACACGGTTTACACATGTAAATTTTAAAATGTGTGAAAGCAATCTTTTTAAAACGATTTTTCTAGGATTATTCTAGTAATTTTTGAAACTTTCTGTAATTCAAAGCAGTTTAAACTACTTTCCAAAACGTAATTTATTTCCAAAAAAATTTTTTTGACCAATCGTAGTACCGACTGTTAACAGACTCAACTCCATTTTCAAAAGAAGTTTAAATACTTGCACCACAGCCCCAACTTGGCGGTCCGTTAAAGCAAAATTTTTGGGCCACGATTTTTTTCCGTACCCACAAACCTCTATATACAAATTTTCATGAAAATCGGCTGGGCAGTTTAAGAGTCTATTCGCTACATACAAACAAACAAACAAATAAACAAACTTTCGCTTTTATATATATAGATATATGTATATAGTTAACAAGAAATTGTAATAATTGTATACTCTGAATTAATGTTGCCGCAACATCAAAATTAAAAAAATAAAATGTGTAAAAAAAATATGTATACATGTATCTAACCATATATTTAACAATCTTAAACTATAATTATGGTTTTATTTAGTTTTATTTTATAATATAATAATTTTTTTTCTCTACAATTTTTTTTTGAGCTTAAGAAAATTCATAACCATAGGCAAATTAATAGGTATAGTATAATAGAATACACTCTGCATAACTAGGCGTAGCTAGGCATAACTAGGCAGAAATCTTTATATAAATAAGTGTTAAAAAAATTTAAACACTTATAGAAGCATATAGAATATATTTAATTAAACTATCAGATATAGTTTCGTGCAATTTTTAAATCAACAGATAAAAGTTGACCTAAAAAACTTTATTTTAGTTCTTAATTAATTATAAAAATATTTGTTTGTTTTATTCAATAATTGAAAAAAAATATCATGTTTCTTTCCAGTTCTTTGATTAAAATTATCTAACAATGAATACTATTATACAGAAGTTTGGACTGTACCTTATTTGATTTTTAATATGTAAAAAATGTTTTAATTTGGACTCTGTTTTTATTTTAATCCAAATTTTAATTATATAAGTTAATATATTTACTAACCATTAGAGTAACAGTAACCTAGAGTAGCAGTATACCTAGAATTTTTTTTTTTACGAGGGATTGGAACGCTTAGAAGCCAACAATTGAAACTGTGCGGTGTTATTGTGCGACGACTTTAACACAGCAAAACCACACCCTTTTTGAACCAAACTTTAGGAAGGAACCTGTGATACAAATGTATAGTTTGGTTATAGGGATGGAGATATGGAAGGATTTTGAGATTATGGAAAGGTTTGGGATTTTTGGATTATGAAGGATGGGGAAAATTTGGAGGGATATTAAGTAGAAAGATTTTAATATTTTTCTTAAATTTAATTAAATCGTACACATATAAACTATCAACTTTAGGAAACACATTTGGTGGAATATAGTTCCATAGACGTGATGAGCGCATAACAAACGAATTTCCATAAGCCGTGTTACACCGTTTTAAGAATTCGACACAGTAGGGATGAAAATACGTTCACGTTGGATAAATTTGAGTGGATGCAGTAATTGTTTTATTTCTTTAGAACAGGTATTCGTTAAATTAAGGTAACATGTAAGTCTTCAAAATACCTTTGAAAAATATACGGGATTTGGTAAATAAGCCATTTAATTAATTTCTGCGTCACTGGCGTCTCGTACATAGTCTTAATTATAACACTTTTAAAATTAAGGTGCATAATGATTGATTCTTTAACTTAAAAATGATTTAATTCTCTAAATTTGAATAAATTTTTATTTACATTCAAAAATATAAAAATAAAATGTACAATTGTTAACATTTTTTTTATTGAACCTTTTAATTATAAAAATAAAGTTTTCTTGACCAAAATATTCAATTGATAACTTTTTCCATAATTTTAGTTTTTGGGTGGTTCACATCAAATTTGCACAAATCTACTTAAATAGTTAGGGCCGTCAAATAATATAAACTTTTTTAACTACAAATTACAACTCATAATTAAAAAATTTTTTATTAACACTTTTTTTAATATCTTTAAGTTTTAAAGTTGATTTTTAGTGTCAAATCTAGATATATTTATAAATATGTAAACATTTGTAACACATTTTTCTTACATTTCAAATTGAAATATAAAAGGTCCGAACCCTTAAAAAAACTAATAACATCACTTGATATTAAAAATCACTTTAATTAAATTAAAATAGAATCAATATAAAAAAAAAATATAAAACTAATTGTTAAACTCATAAATTATCCGATTTATTCTAAAAAATCCACATAAAATTCTTTAATTTTTTTTATTTGAAATTAATGACTAAACTCAATTAAATTGTACGTCTAAAACCTTTTTTAATTATTTTTAGATACAAGATACAATTATTTTCCTTTTATAAAATATTCTGGTTTATTTCAAACTATAAAAGAACAGTTAAACTTTAATTATAATCGTCCCCTCCACCACTTGTTAAAGCAATTTTTTCAAAATTTTGTTAAAAATTTGATTCAAAAATGTCACTCTGGTCGTCCTTACACTTGTAATTCCATATTATTATAAAATTTTTATAGTGTTTTAATCAATGAATAAATAAGTACACTATTGTACTCAGATTCGACAACAAGTAAGTGAATTCGAAAATCAATAAAGGGCAGCTTTAGAACAACATTTTAAAGCAGCTCGACCCATACCCACGACTATGTATTTCTCTAAAATTGGAAGAATTCCCATTATTGTAACTCGTGGAAACTTCTTGTTCTTAATCTGAAGTCATAAGTGATGGTCATCTTTGTGAGTTTGAGAGGTTTCGTACTCCAAAATTGGAAGAAATCTCACATTCAAATGATTATAACTCGTGTAAAGTTCTTGTTCTTAATCTGACGTCATAAGCGATGGACATCCTTGTGGTTTTAAGGGGTTTCGACATACAATTCTGCAGTTGCATTATAAGCAGTTTTTGACCCCTCGTAACTTCTTAAGGCTGAAAGATAAGGTGTGCAAGAATAAATTTAGATTTTTAAAAGAGGGATTTTAGGAATTAAGTTTTTGATTCCTTCCTATGTTTAAGATACAAACTTCAGCTTAGAAATATATTTTTGGGTTGCATACTGAAAAAGAACCATACTGACATTTCCAGAATGCGTTTTACTATATTTGTGAAAATGTGCTCTTTCAAAAACCGTTTACTAATTGCCTTGTTGGATTTATTTTAATTTTCTGTCCTATAACACATATTAATAATAAACTATACAATTTTATTTGAAATTTATATTAAATGGTCCCTTCATTGAAATTATTCAGTTCCCATTGTAAAATAAAAAACAATTAAAAAACTTGTATTAGAAAAAAAATTGTATTTAGGCATAGCTGGTACCTACAATTTTTATCCAAAAATCCAGAAAAAAAAAATATAAACTTAAATGGAATTTAGAATAATATAAAATTACTAGGCATTTTAGATTAGTTTTATTTTATTATGTCTTATATATTTTTTTGTAGGTTGTAATTTACTTTTTGATTGCGTTTTCTAATTAAAGATTACGATTTAATTGGCCAAATCTAATTTGAAAAACTTCATTTGACTTATTTGGATAAAAAAGAAGTGAAGACGTGAGATATGAGATTATTAGAATTAATAATGCGAACTTTCCCATAAACTATCCCTCATTACCCCGTAGAAAAGCCCTTCATAAACCCATAAAAAGCTCTTCATAAACCCATAAAAAGGCCTCCCTGCCTCCCTAACCCCAACCTTTATTGAATAATTAACATATTTGAAAACTCATTGTTTGACTGTATGATTCCCATCCGAAAGTTTATAAAAACAATTAACAGATACAATATAAAACCACTGAATACAAAATAAGTGCTCAAGTTTGATTTATTTAGGTCAAATCTTTATAGTGTCTTCTCTACTATTTATAAATGTAAAAGTTCTCTTAATTTTTCAAATATTCTTCAAGATTTAAATAAAAAACTAATTTTTAAGTACAAAAAAAAAATGTTTGGAATTTCATTTATACTAGAATCTAGATCAAATTACTTTTAAATTACCATATGGAGCATATTTGATTTTTTGTTTCATATATATTCGATTTGCAAGAAAAAAAAGTTGATACAAATTCAAATATCTATGGTTCAAAGCAATATAATGAATTCAACAACGACCTAGATTAAGTACTGGATTTTTTGCCCTCTTAATCCACCAATCAAGTTTATGACTTGATCAAATTTTTTTTCTCTCTGATTTTATTATAAACTCATAAATCAAATCAATGAAGTCTATTTGATCAATGAAATAATGAGAATATAGTTATTATAAGATGGTATTAAGAGTTCATGATATATGATAAGAAATATGTGACTTATGGAATGTCAGATTATTTCTAATAAAAAGTGGATTCCCTATAATAAGAAATCACTTAGAAAAAAATTATGTGAGCTTAAATAAATATTAGAACTCTATTCTGAGCTATGTCTATCATTTCAATTGTAAGAGTGACTTTAGTTCAAAAAAACTAATCAAAAATTTCTTATCAATCCCTGTAGTGAAAAGAAGCTGATTAGTTATTGTGCATAACTGCTAAAGTCATTTTTGTAGAAATAGACTGGTCTATATTATATTTCTTAATACATTCTAAATTAGAAAAATGGAAAGCTGCAATTCCGGTGTTTTGTATACGTATTACTTGATGTGACGTGATACCGGAGTGAATTTATACTTAGGGGTGCGTTTATATTGGAGCTGCGATAAGTGATAAGAGCGTCCATAAGAGCAAAGCGTAGAAATCCATATACATGATTATAATAGAGGTGTTTATATTGGAGCATCGGTTTGATCATCGATAATCAATATAAATTTTCTACGCTATGCTCTTATCGACGCTTTTATCACTTATCGCAGCTCCAACATAATCTCCTCCTATCACCGAAGCCTTATTAGAGTTGAAGATCACCGAAACATGTCTTAAAATATATATTCCCATTGACGGAATCGTTTTAAAGACATGCTGAGTTTTAAAGACGCTCATTCATTCTAAAGTTCGATAGTAACCAGAGGTCTAATAAATCATATTCAAAAGGTTTCTAATCCAATTTCCTTCTCAAGTTATTACATCTGCTATTCTAAACAAAATATAATCTCTAATTTAAACATTCATTGCCCATAAAATTTTTAAGTTGGCTCTTCAAAATATATGTTTACAAATATTAATTGTTTATATATATATAGTAATTTAAAAAGAATAAGAAAATTATATAATAAAAAAAAATATACGATGACGAATCGTAAAAACAGAGACTTTTTATAAAACTTCACGAAAATAAAAAAAACCAGCACAACATAAAAAGAATTCAATTGGGCATGAAATTAAAGAAACAATCAAGAAAGTCAATTGAAATTGAAGAAGAAATATATTTTTTCATATTGTTTTCAGCATATTTTGAAATAATTCGAAAAATAATGGGCTTATAAGATTCAGTACATCCGTATGTTCCTCTGAAAATGATTGAAGTTAACGCTTTAATATAATGCAGTGAAGTAATGAATGCATAAAGTTCTTGGCTGTTTTACTCTTGCTTTGTTTTGAAAACAGGAGATTTTTATAAATAGGTACTGCAGGGTCTTTAAGCCATGGAACTTTAAAAGGCGAGATTTTGAAAAAACGGAATTGAAAATTCGGTATAACATTCCACTATCGATTTAAAATTGTATATTAAAACCCTTATTTATGTTGCTTCGTCCAATAAAAAGTTGTGTATCAAAACTCCATGGCCCAACATATGGCTTTTACCCAACATATTTTTTTGGGTACAAAATAACTAAAAAAATTTTAAAAATTGTTATTCCTAAACTTTGAGATATTTAATGGGGATTCTTCAAAATTCTAAAAAGCTATCTTGTATTCATAATAACTACTAGAAAAGCTTATTATCACAATTTTAATCGATTAAAAAGAATTTGGCATTACCACTTCACAACCGAAGCCTCTAATAATCTTATAATTAATACTTGTGTTCTCAAAAGTTGGGCTATTTAATGTTAAATCTTAAACTCTTTTGAAGACCATATTCATCAAAATTTTAAAAACTTGTTATATTATGTATTCGTGACAAGGACTTAATCAGTAATGACATGAATCTAAAGCCGTCCTGTAGTTTCTTTAATTATCATCCAAAATACTTTATAAGTACCTCCACCTATTACACAGATAGAAGTAGAGACAAATTACAAATTTTAAAACAATAGTCGAGTATATTATAGAAGATTTGAAATGTTCAATTGTATTTTTTCGAAAATGTACTCTTTCAAACAGACTTTACTTTACATAGTACTTGTTTTTTTTTTTGATTACTTTTAAAGAGATTTATTGTTTTCTATAATAAGTACTCCAAAAATCAAAACATTTCATTAAGTTTTTTTTTTTGTATTTAATATTAAATATAAAATTAAAGAACTAATACAAGTTTAACTTTTCCAACGTTTCAAAATACTATGGAATTCATTGAATAACGAACTTCAAAAATTGTTAGTTAACTTTAATAAGTGTGTGTGTTGGATGTTTAGCGAATACCGCGTTCACAATGTTTATTTATACATAATTAAATATTTTTGAAAAGTTTTAGGAACGCATCATTTTCATTATAAGTATTAAAAAAATTCACTTAAATTTAATTAAAGTTAAATAAAGTTTTAAAAAAAATTTTTTAGAAGTTTCAGAAGTACAAAACAATAAGCAAGTAAAGCTTGAAAATAAATCAAAGAATTTCAATCGTAAACAATTTTTAAAAATAGAAATTTGAAGACACAAAAAAAACAGAATAACAAAAAGTGTAAATAAACATGAGTACTGTATGGATACATTGTATAGATACAAAACGAATTGAATTTTCAAAGAAAATCAATGAACCGTGGAGACGATTGAAATAAAAAAATAGAAAGAAAAATGCTTCTGCTGATTAATTAATGATTTAGTGTTTTTCTGTTTTATTTGTGGCGTGTTTAAGTCAAATTTTTAAAATAAACTTTTATTTATGAGTAAAAGTTTGATGTGAATTTAAAAGCGTTTCAAAACAATATTGAATTGTTTAAATAATAATATGATACTTATTTTTTATGTAAGGTTTTATAATAGTTTTGGTATTTGGTTTATTAAGGTTTGATTATCATGTCATTGTCGGTACCATAACGAAGCCATGTCAGATACTTGTTAACATATGGTTGTCATTACTTCGTATGTTTATATTATACATACATATATTTAGATAAAAAACTTGAAAAACTCTAACTGTAATACAAAGTATGGTATAATATTTTAAGTTGTTAAGTCAGCCAGTTGACACTTAACACTTGACAGCTGTCAATTCGAGGCTTTTACAAAACTGTGATTATTTCATATTAATTACTCGATATTCTGACTAAATTAGTCCTATTAAATAGACTATTCCTTAGATATTAATAATTTTTCAACCCATTTAAATTGTTATTGAAAATTTTGGAGCGTATTAAGGAAAGTGTTGTAATTTCAGAAGTAAATAGATTATGCTATAACTCCCAATATCATTAACCAATTAATTCTACAAAATAGAAATATTGAGAGGAATATTTGTCGTACTTTAGAAACTTAGTATAATGACCAGATAAGTTTAACATCGGTGACTTGGACAGACCAATTTAACTGATTAAAAAACTGTTAACAAAATTATCAAATGGAACAACTTTAAATTTAACAGTACATCCGAAAATATATTTAACTTCTATTGGTGAAACTTCTTTAAATGATTATTTTATATAAAGTTATTTAGAAAATGTGATGTGATACTTCCTCATCCTCAACAATCATTGATGATGATTTGTTTTACTTTTTATATTTTCGAAACTGTAGTAATGTTACCGTGGTTATCAGAACTTAAATCAGATGAAACACAACTATTTGAGCTATTTACAGCTTTCAAAAATTTTTTCTCCACAATCTTGTCATATTGATCCGAGTATTGTTCTTCAGGTTTTCAATATTGATCTGTTTAACCTAGCTGATATTATATTTGAGGCATATAATATCTTCTCGAACTGGTAAAATTCCAGTACTTTTGTACTTATGAAAACAAGTACCAGTGCTATCACTGGAAAAATATTCTATAAAATGTAAGTTGATTACTTGAAAAAATACAACTACCAGTAATACTACTGATACTGGAACCTACCAATACTTTAATAGTATTCTTACCAGTACCCACGAGTACATTAGCAGTACTTACCATTACGCAACCAGTACTATCAGTATTTAGATAAAAATATCATTGACTTCTAAGTACTGATAAAGTAATGGTAGATTCCAGTACAAGTACGGTTACCGGTACTTGTATTTTTTTTAAATACCAGTAACAATACTTTAATTTTACTGAATATTTTTTTCAGTATCAGTACTTGTACTTGAAAAGCGTCAGCTCTGATATCTTCCTAATCTAAAATACTTTATTAAAGTGCATTAAAAAATGCAATACATACATTCAATTTAAACAAAGTTAAATCACCTAAATGTTTAATGATAATATATGTAAAGAATTCATTCGATGTTACTTTTACATTTAATTCATAGTTTTTTTTTATAAATAAAAATGAAGTTAATCGTTTAATCGAATTAAAATCGAAATGATATCATATTTCATTTCCTAAACTTATTTATTGTAATGAAAAACGATTTTAAACTGAATGAAATTTTTTTTTTGGTTTCACCCAATCTCAGAGTTTGAAATTCAAAACTTTATTTTCCCAAAACTTCTTTTATTATTTACTCAAGGGATGGTTTGGTTTTTTTTTACATTTAACTTATATAATACAGAGTTTTTTATACTTTTTATTTCCGGTTAAGTGGTATAAATGGGTATATGTGGAATAAGTTTTACTTTGTTCTTTATTCAATATAATTATATAAACCGCCTTTTGTTTAAAAATTTTTGATAGCACATTTAAAAAAAAAAAAGGTAAAAGTACAATAAAATAACTTTTAATTTTATGAAATTGGTCTCAATGCTCATCTATTTGTTTATAGAAAGTATTTTTTTTTTGAATTTACCGTTACATGAATTCGAAATATGCAAAATCCAGGATTTACCTGGATTATTTAAAGGGAGTTCGATATGTCTTTTTAACGGCAGTAAATATAGAATTTGATTATCTTCATTTTATTCCCTCAAAGAGCATAGGGCTTCAGCATGACTCAGTTTTATTCTCTTATTAGTCAATTACTTCACTTCCGCTTATATTTTCCCGTTTTCTTGCATTTCCTGTTTTAACAATCTACCTATAAGTTTTGTTGAACGAGGTTTTCTGACATTTCAGTTACCCTGCAGGGTCCTTTCTGGTGCTTGTTAATAGAAAGTATTTTTATTTATAATGAATTCTGTCTTTCTATCCACATAATATGCGGGTGGGGTTCAGAAACAAAAACGGTCTAACTCATAAAATAATTTTAAAAGAAACCACAAACCAGAGATTTAATTGACCTATTAAACTGCATAGCCCGATATTTCTAATTCCTATGCGATTTATGGAAAAAAACAAGTTTTTTAGGGCGTTAGACAACTTTGGTTCTGATCCCCTCAATTAAGATTACTCTTTTGTTATTTACCTCAACATTCTTAATTTCTTATCCTTCTAGGCAGACAAATTGTATTAATAGACCTTCGGCATGTTTATAAGGATTTTTTTAAAAATCATGTGTATAAATCTGTAGTTTTCAAACATTTAGAAACCCTTTTTGACAAACATGTGCCAATGAGATCTCCGGTATGGTCTAAGTATTTCCCAGTAATTCAAATAAGAGTTTATCTATTCGGGAATTAGAGCCCTTCATGTCTGTAATGATTTTTTTAAAAGTCAAGTGTAAAAATCTGAAGTTTTAAAAAGCTTCAAAATCACTTTTGGAAAATATGTGCCTTTTAAACCGCTTCTCCGGTGTTGGTCTTGCATTTAACTCATTCATATAAAAGCATAAAAATTTAATCAATTACTTGGGAATAAAATAAATACTGTATATTAAGTATTCTCTTTTATTCACCTAATAATATATTACTTGCCTAAAATAAAAAAAATTATAAATTTTTAGTTAAGTAATTTTAAATACCTTTTCCTTTTATATATTAAACAAAAAAAACCAAAAGAAGGGTAATTCCCAAACAAAACCCAATTTTAAAAATTCATAAATAAAATTGAAATGTAAAAAGATTTTCAATTCGCACGGAAATGACATAAATTAAGGGGGGATTTTTTTTTGTGTTAACGGTCAACGGTTATATTTGAGCTTTTGTTTTCCCAGGATTCACTTTAGATTGCGATTCCTTATAACGGATTTTTTATATTTTTTTATTTCCTTTGTTTGGTAATTTTTTTTGTATAAATATTTAAAAAGGTTTTTATTTTGTATTTGGTGTTTTTCATCTCTCGTTGTGTTTTTTAGTTTCCCATATTCCTTTATCTGTGGGAGTTCCTCAAAATTAAAAAATTAAAAAGAATTGGGGGTCTTTTTAGATATTAACCAAATCCTTTTATTTTTATGATTTAAAATTATTTTAAATTTTATCAATTTTTTTAAAAGTTATGGAATTTTATAAATTTTGTTAGCACTTTAATAATCTAAAGAATAATCTTGCTCTGATTCCTTGATTTATTATATTTATAAGTTCGGTTTAACTCTTTTTTAAGGGCAGTGGTAATATTCTACAAAATATTTTCATATAGATGTTGAAACGATGGTGATCTAATCTGAAGTTAGTGTGTATTTGTATAAAGCAATTACCTTTATAATCCTGATTAAAATAGTTTTCAAGTACAGAGTAAGTACAATTACCCGTTACTCATTACATTACCTTGTTCATTATATTCCTGCATTACTTGAAATTTAGTACTTACAAAATTTAAGTATAAGTAAAAACGTCAAGTAAAGATACTTGTAATTCACAGAAAGTAATTAAATTTTGTAATTATATTTTGGTACTTGAGTATTTTTGACTAATTAAGTACTAAGAAATTCTTAAGTATCACGAATTCAATTACTTTCCCAGTATTCAAGTATTTTGCAAAAATTTGCATTCATAAAGACCAATACTACTGGAATTGAAAATCATACAAATTTTAATGGGTGTTGGACAAAGTTATGAGTATCAGGTAATGATACTGTTTTTTACAAGTACTTAAATAATACAGGTCTCGCTTGAAGTAATTAGAATAAATTTTTGTACTTTGAAGCCAAAGTCTTAATTAATTGATTATAAATATAAACTATAACATTTTTAAAGTATCATAATATCAAACTTAGTCTTTATATTAAATTTCCAATCATTGAGAACTTAGAGAAATATATTGAGAAATGATTTTTATAATGTTTAATAGATAGTGAAGTTTTAATCTAATGCATAAAACTACGAGCTTCATCTTTTTCATACAAAAATTCAGAGTTCAAGAATAGTTTGTGTTTGATAAATTGATATTAGGATTTAAGTTCAGTTTTTTGCATTTAACCCTTTGTTTTATAAATTAATTAATTTACTAAAGAGACTACATTTAAACACTAATTAAACTAAAATAAGAATTTAAAATTCTTCTTTTATGAAACCCAAATATCTCATAGATATAAATAGCATATCATATTTCTCTGTTAAAAAACCGAAGGGATTAAGTATAAAATAAAGAAGAAAAATAATAATTTACTTAATTATAACTAATTAAGACCATATTCCTTTTTTTGCAAAATATTTTAATGACCTTTTAAATACTGTTTGTATATTCTTAGAAAAGTAGGACATCATTTTTATTATATTTAATCTCTGTAAAAAATTTAAGTTTCGTATAACTTTAAGAATTTCTTAAAAGAGTGGAATTATTTTATTAAGTTTTGGTTCTTAAAAAAATTTGATAACTTTTTCGTAAGAACTTATGGAATCTTAATAAGGTATCTCTTTCTTACATACTGTTTAAGCTACAAAAGTCTAAATTGTTTATAATTAAGACTGAAGATTCTTAAAAAAAAATTGTATGTAATTATAAATAATATAAAAATTTTATTCAAGTCCCACTAAATTCTTAGTATCTGGAAGACCCATAACATAATAAGACACTCCAATAAAATCTTATTTCAGTTCTAAGATCCTTTAAAAAGGGACAGCCACAGTGTAATCAAATAAAAATATGCAGATTATCATAAAAAAATATAAAAATTTAATTTAAGTCCTAACTTCTTAGTATCTGGAATATCCGCAGCATAAGTATCTTGATTAAAATTAACATCTTATTTCAGTTCTGAAATCCTTTAAAAGAGGAGAGCCACAGTGTCATGCGAATACAAAAAAGTTATGTAGTAATCATAAAAAATATAAAAATAGCTGTGAAGTCCTAGCGTGACACAAAATGTAAGACCCTCAATATAATCGAAAAAAATGTTCCTACTTTTATGGAATTCTCTATATCTATACTATACTATAAAACTATTTAAATGCATTTAAAACCAACCGATGATCTCTGAAAAACATCAGCTGTATCTCATGTGATTGTATCAAAGAATTTTTAAATTAGTCCTACATTTACAAACAAAATAGATTACAAAGTTGTAGGCTTAGTAATTAATTACAAAAATAAAGTCTCTAAAATTCTTTCTCTTCTCTATTTAATTAACATTTTAAAGTGACTAGTCTAGTAATTAAAATTTAAAAAATTTCCAATTAAAAAGTCTAAAAGAATACTAATATTATTTCTAAATTATAAGTTATAGCTAGAATTTTAACTATAATTAAAATTTATCTATCCATAAATTTTCTAATAAATTGGATTTTTGTTTTTTTTTTTTAGCTTTTATTTTTTCTAATTTTTAATTCATTTAAATTTAATCAAATTTTCTTTTATTTTTTTCTTTCATTCTTTTTAATTATCAATTAATTTAAATTGGCCATGAAATCGATTTAAATCTAAAATTACAAAACACAAAAATACTCTCTATATTCACCTAAATTATCTTCCGCTTTTTATTATTTATATATTAGTGTATTTCTAAAAAAATTTTGAAAAATGTGTAGCTATTTGACTGTGTCCGGCAGTCCGTCCTTCCATGAGTTTATAAAATTCTTACACCCTTTGCAGTGAGGGAAAGTTTTAACTACAATATTGGCAAAACGAATTATTTAATGGGATAACTTTTTTCCGCAGCCCCACCTCTTAGGCAACTAAAGCCCCCGAAAGTGCCGAAAAGCCCTACGTTCAGACTGTTAAAACAAAAGTCCCATAAAGTATAAGGTATTTTTTCAATCTGGATTTCAAACTCTAAATGAAAGCTGTTTTTATAACTTTTAGAAACAAATGTTGTTATAACTTTTATAAACACAAGGTGGCGTGTTATAAGGCGTGTTATAAGGCCATATGTGATCAAGTTAAAAACGGCTTTGTAACTATTGGTCTATTTACATTGTCATTAAAGTTGTATATTATGTACATAAAACTTGTATTGGAAGTAAAAATTTAGCTAAAGCCATTATGGCTTTATCACATATGGCCTTATAGCAAGCCATCGTTATACAAATATATAATGTTGTCATGCGATACTTTTATTTTACGGTTAATACAATTTTAGCAAAACTTATGGCTCCTTAAATCTTACAGACGGTTTGAGTTAAGAACTTGAAATTTAGTGAAGAGTTTGATATTAAAAATTAAATATGAGTTTTTAAACAAACTTTTCATTGTAGCCCTCTGTTTAAGATCAAATACTTCTAAGGTCGGTTTTTTCTTAACTACTAAGTGTTTTCTTAAAATTGAAGAAAGTGCCTGTTGATTTTTTTACAAATTTTTCTTATGCAAATGCAATATTAAGTTCTAAAAAATTATGTATGGAATTACATTTGAAATGTGCTTTTTTAAAACCCTTGTTTATTTTAATTACTTGTTTTCATATGCTCTATGTTTTAAAATTTTCACAAAATAACGAAATTTTATTATTTGAATCGATTTTTACCACCTTTCTAAATTAAAATATGACCATCTAATTTGTATCCCAAAATCACAATACAAAAAAAATATAACAACAGTGAAAAGATATTATAGCTATTAAAATTTAAAAAAAAAAACCAATTTCAGTTCAATATTTCAAAATTGACCATCCATGGCTTGTAACAAAACACTCTTATTTTGTTTTTTTTTTAATTATGTTTTAAGTGATATCAGATATGAAATTTTATACTCCAGTTTTTTTTTTCATTTTGTTTTTTTTTATTTTTACCTTTTGGTTTATAATTAAAATTAATACGGTTATTTTTTTGTTTTTATATTGTATGTTTGCACCTTTAAAACAGTGTAAAAAATTAAATTTTATTTTTGTTGTTGTTTTGTTACTATAGTAACTAACCTTCATTCAAGATACAAAACCAATAACTTATTCTTGAACTTGATTTTAACTTAAAGGTTTTTTTTTTAAAGTGTATTGCAAAATTGAAAATGAAGAAGTTAATGACATTAAATTTTAAAAATAGTACTTTTGTATGTTTGTATTTTTGTATTATGGTTTCTACTTTATGCCATTTTTTTGTTAAATTGTTCATTTAAGCAAATCTAGTGTTTTCTTTACGAGTAATTAATAATCTTTAAATATACATATATATATATATATATATACAGAGTAAATCGATTGAATGGATAAATTGGTTAAGTCGTTTTTGGTTTATATTTATTTTGGTTTTATGATTTATCGATTTATAATTGATTGGTGGTTCATAAAATTTAGAAAAAAGAGATAATATATAGCTCTTATACAATGTATACTGTATAATATAAACTATAGATTATATTTACAGTTTTATGACCTTGTACAATTTCTAGAAAGAAGTAGAGAAAGTTCAATGACTTTTGTTAACATTATAAGAGATGGTTTATTTAGAAGCATTAAATCCTATACTTTCCTATATGAAGGAGGACATTGTTAAAAGCAGAAATATAGAGTAATTTTTATTTTTATAAGTTATTTAAAATGGATCAGATACCAAATTCTTTTTTTTAAGTTCTAATAAGCCTGTCTATACCATAGGTACATGTTGGAAAAGGGGGTCATATTATATTCGTGTTATTAGAATTGATCTTATTGAATTCCACATACAATTTAAACATGAGATGGTACTAGGCCCTATAACATTTAGAAAGTTTTTAGATTTTCAAAAAATACAATCGTATTTTTGTTTGTATTGTAATAATTTTGGGTTTGAGTTATATGGTATTCTATATCTGTGAGTTATATTATTCAATTAAATTATTTAATTATATTTTGTATTTTTTTTTTAAGATATAAAATTATTAATTATTGATTAAGCCATTAGATAAAAGTTTTTCATTTTCACTGGTTTTGAACCCGGGCCTTTCGAATGTGCCACCCAGCCGCAATTTTACCAGAATTTTTAGTGTTCAAAAATAATTAGATATAAATACCATATTCCCTTTTTACGCGAATTTTAAATAACACGATTTAAAAACACGATTGAATTCGATTTAAAGCAATTTAAATGAATGCACAAGTATGAAAATTAAGTAATTTCGAGTGATGAAAGTTATATTCAAGGGACATCACAAAAAAGAATGTTTAAAGAATTTTATGAAGATGAACTTATATTTTGTTTTGCTAGTTACATGTAAAATATGTAATGTTCTTAAATTAATTAATTTTTTAATGCATTATTCCATTTTTATCTTAATTTATTACATATCTTATAAATAAAGTGTTAAAGCCCATAAATTTTTTTATATTAATATTTTTATTTTTGTTAAATCATGGATTCTGTAACAAAACCCTTACTTTTACGTGCGCTTCATAACTTTTTACGCGGATTTTTACGAAACTTATCTATTGCACAAAAAGAGAATTATGTGTATATATAAATATAAATATTATGTAATTCCAGTATTAATTAAATTAAAATATAACTTATAAAATATTTTAAAATTAATTAATTTCTTTATTAGTTTGTAATTCTTTGGTAATGTTTTTACATTTATTAATTAGTTTTATTCATAACATATTTATTCTACATTTTTCAAACTCCAGCACCCATCTCCCACCTATCTATCTCTAACTAATTCTAATATGAATCTTATCCTAAAGTGACAATAAAGCCAATGCAATAATTACGAAAATAAAATTAAATTAGAAACCACAAAAGAAGGTTTGATATTTATTAAGCATAAGTTTTAAAAATAAAATCTAATTAATAAAAACCTAAATTTTAAGTTCTAAAATCTGCAGGTTAAGCATTTTAAGTTAGATTAAGCTAGGCTAAGGTTTTATATTAAAAAAAAAACAAAACATTGGTTTTAATACTCTGAATTTTCCAAAAATGAATATTGAAAAAAATTGCTATTAATTAATAAAAGTAACAATAAAAACTATAGGTTAAGTTTAAATGTTAATTAAATTATATAAAAATAAGCTGTTTTTCTAAACTTTTATAAGCTAAGATAATTTAAGAATTTTAAAAAGAGTAAAATAAAGTTTAATAAAAACAAAAGAAAAGATTTATTTGTTTAATTTTATTTTAGCTTTGATTTATTTTTAAAGTTTTCTCAATAGGTGTCACTCCTTACGTATTTTAAAAATGAGTTTTCAGAACAGTTACATTGAATTTGACACATTTTTTTCTGACAATCTGACATTCTTAAGATCAAATTAGCCTGAAACTATGCAAAATTTTAATGTTTTTTCTATTCAGATTAGTTTCTTTATTTTCTAACATATTAACATATTGCATCCCCCAAAATCGCTTTTGGGGGATAATTATATATATGCTAAAAATAGTAATAATAATCATAATAATAAATTAGAAGAGTATATCGATTCTATAATGATCTTAATAGCGGATGGTGCTGTAGTAATATTGCAAAATCTTATGGGGTTCGTAATACTAAATATAAGAACATAATTGATTTTCTAGTTTTTTAATTAAAAATGGGTGTCTTTCGAAAATCGCCGTTAGTAAATAAAATAAATTTAAATTTTTCATTATAAGTTATACTTATTACTTACATACTTACAAAGACCTTAACTTATTTTGTTCTTGATAATTCTTTATATTTATAATCAAATAAAAAGCCAAAGTATTTTAAATTTCTAAAATATATTTTCTTTTTGATTCTAATATGAAAGACTTGGACCAGTACGACATTTAAATAACAACTTAAATTAAATAATTTTATTCCAATTTTATTTGAATTATCTTAAAATGGAAAAATTTTTCTCCGGATTATTTCGTTTTCTTTCCTAAGGAAGTAATTTAATTTTAAAAGTGGGAAATAAAAACTATAAAAAGGAAATGAATTTTCCTTCTGGAAAATATTCTGTAGCAAAATTCTGAGATGAAAATTAAAGGATTTTTAATTAAAATAAAATAGTTGATGATAGGATTTCCGACAAAATCTTGCATTTTAAAATCCAAATGAAACTAAATTTGATTTTTTGAAATTTAGAAATATATATATATATATAAATGAAAAGTAGGAAGAATTTTATAGTTGGAATTAGATTTAGTTGAACTGGGACTTTAGTTTTCAGCTTTGTTTAGTAGAGGTTTTGACAATCCCTTCTTGATTTTTCTAAAAATTGGATTTGTTAAATTAATATCCTATTGTAAAAGTTAATACGAAATAACTTTTTAATATGTGGTTCGGAGCTTAAAGACTTCTGCGATGAAGATTTTTTTATATTTCCTTAGGGTCTTACCGCATATTGACATTCACTCTTCTCCAACACACAATCAAAGAAACAAGACAAACGCTATAAATACATTTAAAAAAAAATAAAGTTTTTTTTTATTAATTAAATAGGTAATTCTTTGATTTAAGTTTTCATAAATTTAAATTTATTTTATTCATTAAATAATTTATATATTTGTAAAAACAAAAGATCTTTTTATATATTATGTTTTCTATTTCCTTGCATCTGCATTTCAACAGTTTTGAACAAAAAAGTTGAATAGCACTTAATTAACCATGAAATGTAATAATTAATTTGCGAACTAGTGTTTATTTGAGAAATCAGTCTTTGAAATTTTAAATTTTATTTAATTTAGTTATAATCAAGGTGGAAAATTTTGATTACTATTGAAATAGAAACAACACTTACTTGTGGTAAAAAGTTTTGATTATAATTACTTTGAGTAAAGGACTTAACACTTTTGAAAATAAAAAATTGTCTATACAATTCCTACAATAATTATCAAATTGATTAATTACTTTAATTGATTACTAATAAAATAATATAAAACAGATCCGAAATTTTTTTGATTACCACTAAATAATATCCCACAATCCAAAAGTAATGAATCATCCTTACATTACTTTAGAGTAATCAAAAACATTCTTATATCAAATCAAAATCATTTAAGTAATCAAAAACATTTGAAAATTGATTTGGAAATACTTTTAAACTATTTTAAAGTAATCCAATCCAAAGTATTATTAAAAAACTTGATAGTCACAAATAGTATTTTTTTTTTTTTGATTACTTAAAAGTAATCGTAATAAAATAATTTGAGCCTAGTGTTTAATAAAGAATTTATTATAATATGAATAAATTATAATATGTAAGTAACTAAACCTTTTTTTGAGTACTTTATTAATAAAATGAAAAGTTATTTAATATAAATTAAACACTAATTAAAAATTAATCAAATAAGATGGTTTGGTACTCAGTAAGTAAGTTCTAAGAAAATATCAAAATATAGCATTAAAAACTAATTATATAAGTTCTTAAAATCTCTTATTTTAGTTTGTCCCAGGCATCCAAAGTCGTTGTAATTTATTAACAAGCTCAATTACTTAAAGAATATATCTTATTTTTCAACCATGTTTTAATTGAATTCTAAAATGTTCAATAGATGTCGCTACTAATATAAAACAATAATTTTCGATATTTAAATTACATTTGAAATAGTAACTAAATTTGGCGAAATCTGATAATTTGACATTACAATTTTTTATGAAAAAATTAAGCCTAAAATTATGCAAAAAAATTATTATTTTTAAATTAGTATTTGATCTTACATTTCTTGAGCTCCTATACGTAATTTACTTATTGAAAATTGAGTGAAATTTATTAATATTTTTTTTAATCACATTAAATTTTTTAAATTTACACTCACACTCATCCATTTTTATTCATGACTGTTAAAAATTTCATATTTTTATATTATAAAGATAAAAAAATAAAATGAATAATTTCAATTGGCACTGAGTGGGTTGGTGCCTTTTGTTAATATCAACACTATTATGTCGTTATAGATGCTAAAGGTGTTCTAAGCACCTGATGGTGTTTTATGTTTTTTCATATTCTATTTTATATATAGAAAAACGTGCAATATGTATATATACTATATACCAATGTATAAAAACGTACGTATACTTATTATATATATTGATGTCTGTATCTGCATTAAAAGTATAATAGATAAAAAGAAATTATATTTTATATGTATATATATATATATTCAAGCATATAAATGTATCTATCTGATTAGTGCTTTTAAGGGATTGCAAAAATATAAAAAAAATTAAAAAAAAAAAAAAATTGATTCTATTGAAATAAAAATTTGCATATATTAAACCACATGGTGTGTACTACTTAAAAATAAATTAAACAACCAAATACTCAAGCGACTTTATTTGGACTAAAATGTATTTTGAAAAGGTAAAATGTAAAAAAAAAAAAAAAAAAAAATTATTGTAGCATAATTTTCTAATCGTGTTTTTATGATAGTTTGAATGTGAAATAAAAAAAAAACGTATAAGTAATCCATAGAGAAGGGTTTATCCCTTTATTCCCTTTTTTTATATTTTCTATTTAATTTTCATAAAATATTTATTTTTCTAAGTCAAGTGAATTGAATGAGATATAATGCATTTTGTAGGATGATATATATGTATACATACATACATATATATATATATATATATGGTTATACAAATACATACTAAAAGAAAATATTTAGCTCTCATCCTTTGAGAGGATTAATAAATAATTGATATATATATACATATGGAAAAAATTGATAAGTTTCAAGCTAAATAGTAATTACTATATATTAATAGTATAACTTATGTATTTTGAATTATTAATAAAAGAAATACATTTTTTTTAATAATTTTGTATAATGCAGCATTGAAAAACTCATTTTTCTTGCGCACAAGCTTTAAGGTTGATTAAGTATTCTTTTATGAGAGATTTTTTTATTTTACATTCATTTAAAAGATATAAAGAGGGACCTCGGTGTGTTAGCGGGTAAGCATCTCGTACCCATTTGGGTCATGATTTTTTAAATTGAAAAACATAGTTTTTCTTTACAAATCTCCATGGTAACCAAATATAATTTAATAATACAAATATATAATAAAAAAAAAAATTAATTATTATTGTAAATATAAATAAATAGAAAGTATTTAATTTAAGAAGCCCAAATGCCAAATAGACAGACTAATAAAAGACTATAATAATATCAGGAACACTAACTGCTATTGTCCTGGTAATAATTATAAATAAATAAATAAATAAATAAGATATAAAGTTAAGACTTCTTCTAGATAATAAAACTGAAGATGTTGGTTGGGTTGTTGTAATTAATAAATTTATTTATTTATTTATAAATAGTCATCTACCACATACAATGTGATAAGCGATTGATTCAGCATTTTTATTTCAGGTACGGCAGATATTTTTACTTTAAATTATATTTTTTTATTTGATATGAACCAAACAGGGTTTGCATATGAGATCCTTCACTTAAAAGACCGACACTTTAACCACTACGCCGCCGAACAAATAATTATTAAATATTTATATTTATTTCGTTATTTATATTATTTCTGTAATTCAGACGGTACTTCTGAAAATAGTATTTATAGATATTTTTCGATTTTTCACTTATCGATAGTGATAAAGTCTGAAAAATTCTAAATATTTGTAATAATCATTTGTTTGACAAGTTTATGTTGCACCAGTACCATATTATTTAATTTCAATAGTTAAAAACACTCACTTTTTGAAAAAATGTACTTACCATTCGTGAAAAGTGATTGGTGTAATAGAGCTCTGATATCTTTAGTTAAGTTTTTTTTTTATCTATCTTTAATTTATCTTATGAAAATACCCTATTTTTAATATTTTTGAAATACAAAACTTGGACTTGAATTTTCTTTCCGTATCGTGGGATTATTAAATATGTTGTTATTAATTAGTACCCATATTAATTGATAGAATTAAATAAGAGGATGTGGGACCTACAGATCAATTCCACTCAAAAATAGATTCTCTAAAATAATTTAAAGAAATTCTAAAAAATTATAATTAGCTTAGCTATTTACTAACATTTAAATACACCACAGACAGCTAACTTTTATAATAAATAAGGATAATCAGCTTAAAGTATGCATTTCTTTCCTTAAAAAAAGTTAGCCTAAAAATATGCAAAATGGTTTGATTTTTTTGATTTGAATATTTGCCTGCTGTAAGTTTCAATATCTGGGCTCCTAATACTTTTATGAGTTTATTAAAAAAAAAAAAAATATTTTTAATGATGATTATTTTATATTTTATAAATTGAATTTGTTGAAACTGCAAGATTCAGGACAGTCCTTTTGATACTTTTAGTCCTGCCTTTAGTCCTTTGTCGTTTAATTTTTAAGAATTAATTTAAAAGCTTTAGAAATCCAGCCAATTTTAAAAAATTAAACTTTTGTAAAAAATATAAGGCAATCAAAATTCTGGAAACCCCAGAAAGGATTTTGAGAATATACATCAAAAGCTAAAATTGTAATTGAATTGATTAAAATACTTTCAACGTCGAGCTTATGTTATGTCTCAATACAAAATCATTTTAAATGCCTTCATAAACATTTAGGCCGTTTGTCATTGATAAAATTTACTTTAATCAATACGAAGGTCAATTTGATGTTAATAAACATTATTATCCCAAAAGTCCTTCTATATTTTGAATAATAAATTAAATAAATGTTTGCAAATTTAGTCTCAGAATTTTGATTTTTGTGCCTACCAAATTTTTTCTATTAGAAAGCTGAAAAGCTGATATCTCTATAGAAAAGGAAATAAAACTTCATTTAATTTTCAATATGAACTACTGGGCACTCAGAAAATGTAGTAACAAAGTTTCATAAGAATATCCATTGAAAGTTAGCGTATTTTTAAGTTTCAGAACTTTATAAAACTTCATGTTATAAATAGCTAAGACAAAATTGAAAAAATAATTTTTTGAATATTTGCCTGCTGATTTATTAAAAGTATGTGCGCCTGGTAGGAAATTTCAATTTTTAAATAAAATTATTAATTATCTATTTTATTTTTTCATACGATTTTAAAACATAGGTAGTATTTAATAATAAAACAAAAAGTTGATTCACTCAAAATAGGGAAAGTCTATAATTTAACGATCTTTTTAAAGAAAGGCATTTTAAAAACCTAACCCATTTTATAAATATAATTACATTATTTATTTATCACTTAAATATCAAACATGTTATCAATCAATTTCATATTAAACTATCATCATCGTCCCAAAAAAATTCATCCTATAAATATGTTAAATAATAAAATAAATGACTGTTTTATTCACAATTAATTAAAATCGTAAAAGAATTAAAATCAAATTCAAAAAAATTAAATCAAATACACTTATGTGTAAGGAAATATATAAATATAAAGTGAAAAAAATATATAAACTTTATATTTTCATAATTAATATCAAAATTCTACACAATAATATGTATGTTGAATACATTAACGCCTTAACATATATATTAAATGATACAATCAACTAAATTAGATTAACTTTATATTAAAATATATAAATGTTGAAATTTTCCAAAAACAAATATACATATAAATAGAATACAATGAATTCCATAAGTTCTTTCAGTTAAATAATCATAATTATAAATACATAGTAAACATAAGTATATATGTACATAACATATTATACATAGATTTTAATGATTAAATCCCATCAGAATGAATTTTCAGAAAAAATTTTATTTTAAAGTTAATCTATATATATATATATATATATATGTAAAAGGGATGATAAAATATTTTCAAAATTCTTATATTTTAAAATTGTTTCTGAAAATAATATTCCATTAGTTTTAGAATTTTTCCAAAAAAATATTTTCATAGTTATATACACTGGTTTTAACATACACGTGTACGTACTGTTCAAATACGTCTGTTATGTTATAACCTTATACACAAACATGTCTAATAGTTCATTAAAAAATTGTTGAATTTTATATTTTTAATAAAGGACTGGAGTCATACTGTAGGGCTTTTTTTTTTTTTTGGAAAAATATAAAAAGTCAATATTGAAATATGTTATAGTTTGGAATTTGAAAATGGTGGAAAATTTTCTAGTTTTTATTACAATCAATGTTTTATAATTTTACATTTTTTTTTGTATATTTGGATATTTTTTTTTAAATACAGAATGGCATAAAATTCGTCGACGTTTTTATTGAAAATCATTTTATTATAGCATTTTTTTTAGTTATTCTGAATGCATTAGAGTTAGATTCGGATAAAGAATCCGAACTTTATTCAAAGTTTTGTCAAAGATCAATGTTGCCCTTTTTTTCGGTTCTACTTTTTTCATTCGAGTTATTTTAATTACAATACCATACAATAACAATAGAAATGTTCCAGGAATATATTGGTAGATCCAAAATTTTCAAGAACGAATTCTATGGACTTCTAAATAAGCTAAGAAAAACTCAGCTTAAACCAGTTTGAATATCTAACATAGATTGAATATCTATTGACCAATAAATTGACATTAATTAGCAGTATTTTATAATTCATTAACTTAACAAGTCTTATGTATTTTGGGATTGTAACCATCCAGATCGCTCTTTATTTATTTTATATAATTATAATTAAGACGATTAATTATGCATATCATTATTCTTTTAAATATTGAAAAAAAATTGTATATTATACTTTTAGATTAATTTAATTTAGATTTAATTATTAATAAAAAGATTTAATCAATGTGATTTATACAAAATTTTACTCCAATATCAAATTAAGTGCTGATTAATATTTAGTCATTTAGTCGGAAATTCAATATTTTAAATTTTTTAATCTCACATACTATTTCTGTAATTTTTTATATAAGGTGTTTTGTGAGTTGGAAGAATTTTTAGAAGTTGTCTGGGTTAAATGTTCATTCCGATCCCACTAATGAGTCCTATTGACTAAACAAACGACGAGACAACTTCAACTTTGGCCAATATTTCGAATTCATAGAGAAAAATTAGGGAGGATAAGTCTTATAAAGTTCATGCAGTGCAAAGTTAACCACTGCTAATACGATGCTTCACTTAATTTAACAACAAAAGGTCTGAAAAGCCTAACATATCTGATGAAAACTTCATTTAGTTGCTTTAAAATGAAAATTTACTGTAAACATAAATTTTAACTTAAAAACTAATTGTTTAATTAACACTAATTTAATTATTTTTTTTTATTTACAGGTATGTACACATTAAAGTTGAAGAAAATAGCAGGTATTTTAGATTTAAAAATTTTAATGCTAGCAAATTAAGAATTTGCTTAAGTGTCAACGTCAACATACAATTTGTATATAAACAAGCTGTTATATTTTAAAAATATTTTAAATTTGCAACTCATTCATATACGTTTCATGTTTTAGTTCAGATGTCAGATGACAATATTACAACCACCATGTTACAATATTCAACCGTCAATATCCCATATATTTAAAATTTTCATACAAAATTTTTTACAAGGGACTTAATTTAAAATTTTACTACAATACAATTTTCAACTATGGCAACTCATAAATGTTACATAATTTTGTACCTCACTGTACTTCATTTTAATATACACATAATATGTTAAAGAATTTACATAAGTGCAAGTATGTCTGGATTTTTTTGATAGCGAAATTAAAAGTGAATGAACATATACAATACATAGATATAAATTTTGGCCTTGGGCTATGAAAATTTATATTTGTTGTTGGTTTTAATTTGTGCAAATTATTGAAAATTACTGTAAATATTTAATCGTCTTTTTTTTTTTTTTAGATTTGTTTTTGTAAACTGACAATGCAATGCAAATTTTGAATATTCCTAAGTGTTTATGAATGAGAGCTTATTTATAACTTTTATAATATAAATATTTAAAATAAATAAATTAAATATTTATAATATATATTCATTCATTAATATTTGTCTCTGTTTTAAATCAAAATTAAAATTGAAAAATTTCGTACGTGATAGTATAAATCGTTTTAAATATTTTTAATAAATTTTAATTATAAAGTTTTTGAACGGTCGACAAAGGCCTTGATAAGAATTATACAATAAATATATATGTACATACTAATATATTAAATAATAAATTGAGCAATGAACTTAATTTTTTTTTTATAATGTGGTTTTGCAACAGTGTTTGTTGTTTAAAATAAAATTACATTGTATATTATTTTGTATACAGTGTATTTGATATGAGTCAACCTGGTAGGATTCTTCAAAAATCATTGATCCAATCTCTAATAAATAAAAAATATTTGAAATTTTTTAAATACGATTGTGGTGTGATTTTTAGGATTTATTGGTGGGTTCAAGAAACGCAATACTTATTTAATAAATTTGAATATATTGATATATGATATATTTAGTTATTTCATTAATTCATCATTAATTATGAATAATAGTGAAATCAATACATAGAATATAATACCAATGCACTCAAGAAAACTTGTTAATTAATGCGAAATATAATTTTGGAGTTTCATTGTTAACGTTTAATTTTGGAATAATATATACAGGTGAAAAAGTTACTTATTTATTAAAACAGGAAAGTTTTAATTTTTAAGTTCTAATACCCCTTCAATTAGGAATTTTTACTAACCAAACTTATGATGAATCTTAAAGATAATTGTCCCTTTTCAAAATTAAGAAAAACCTTTGACACATGTTAAAATATAATTATATATATTTAAGTTACAGGTGTTAAAAAATAGCAAAATTTGAATTCTCGAGCCCTTACAGCTCCTAAAGAGGGTGCGTGGCGTGACAAAAAAAAAATTTTTAACAAACACCTACTGAGAAAAGACATGATTAAAAACTAAAAATTCTCATTTTAAAATCTTCATTTATACCAGGCGCCCAGAGACGGTATTTTTGAGTAGGCACATTTTGTTGCAAAAACTATTTAAAAATTTACAAAATAATATTAAAGATTTTTGTCCAAACTTGAATTTTTAATGGCTTTTTTCTGCCGTGATTAAAAACTAAAAATTCTCATTTTAAAATCTTCATTTCTACTAGGCGCCCAGAGACGGTATTTTTCAGTAGACAAATTTTGTTGCAAAAACTATTTTAAAAATTTAAAAAATAATGCTAAAGGTTTTTGTCCAAAATTGAATTTTTAATGGCAGAAAAAACGTGATTAAAAACTAAAAATTCTCATTTTAAAATGTTCATTTCCACTAGGCGCCCAGAGACGGTATTTTTCAGTAGGCAAATTTTGTTGCAAAAACTCTTTTAAAAATTTAAAAATAATATTAAAAGTTTTTGTCCAAACTTGACTTTTTAATGGCAGAAAAAACGTTAATAAAAACTAAAAATTCTCATTTTGAAATCTTCATTTCCACTAGGCGCCCAGAGACGGTATTTTTCAGTAGGCAAATTAAGTTGCAAAAACTATTTAAAAAATTTAAAAATAATATTAAAGGTTTTTGTCCAAACTTGAATTTTTAATGGCAGAAAAAACGTGATTAAAAACTAAAAATTCTCATTTCAAAATCATCATTTCTACTAGGCGCCCAGAGACGGTATTTTTCAGCAGGCAAATTTTGTTGCAAAAACTATTTTAAAAATTTAAAAATAATATTAAAGGCTTTTGTCCAAACTTGAATTTTTAATGGTTTTTTTCTGCCGTGATTAAAAACTAAAAATTCTCATTTTAAAATGTTCATTTCCACTAGGCGCCCAGAGACGGTATTTTTCAGTAGGCAAATTTTGTTGCAAAAACTATTTAAAAAATTTAAAAATAATATTAAAGGTTTTTGTCCAAACTTGAATTTTTAATGGCAGAAAAAACGTGATTAAAAACTAAAAATTCTCATTTTAAAATCATCATTTCTACTAGGCGCCCAGAGACGATATTTTTCAGTAGGCAAATTTTGTTGCAAAAACTATTTAAAAAATTTAAAAATAATATTAAAGGTTTTTGTCCAAACTTGAATTTTTAATGGCAGAAAAACCAATATTTAAAATTAAAAATTCTCATTTAAAAATTTTCATTTATACTAGGCGCCAGAGACGGTATTTTTCAGCAAGCAAATTTTGTTGCAAAATCTATTTTAAAAATTTAAAAAATAATATTAAAGGTTTTTGTCCAAAATTGAATTTTTAATGGCAGAAAAAACGTGATTAAAAACTAAAAATTCTCATTTTAAAATGTTCATTTCCACTAGGCGCCCAGAGACGGTATTTTTCAGTAGGCAAATTTTGTTGCAAAAACTCTTTTAAAAATTTAAAAATAATATTAAACGTTTTTGTCCAAACTTGACTTTTTAATGCCAGAAAAAACGTTAATAAAAACTAAAAATTCTCATTTTGAAATCTTCATTTCCACTAGGCGCCCAGAGACGGTATTTTTCAGTAGGCAAATTTAGTTGCAAAAACTATTTAAAAAATTTAAAAATAATATTAAAGGTTTTTGTCCAAACTTGAATTTTTAATGGCAGAAAAAACGTGACTAAAAACTAAAAATTCTCATTTTAAAATCATCATTTCTACTAGGCGCCCAGAGACGGTATTTTTCAGCAGGCAAATTTTGTTGCAAAAACTATTTTAAAAATTTAAAAATAATATTAAAAGTTTTTGTCCAAACTTGAATTTTTAATGGCAGAAAAAACGTGATTAAAAACTAAAAATTCTCATTTTAAAATCATCATTTCTACTAGGCGCCCAGAGACGGTATTTTTCAGCAGGCAAATTTTGTTGCAAAAACTATTTTAAAAATTTAAAAATAATATTAAAGGTTTTTGTCCAAACTTGAATTTTTAATGGCAGAAAAAACGTGATTAAAAACTAAAAATTCTCATTTTAAAATCATCATTTCTACTAGGCGCCCAGAGACGGTATTTTTCAGTAGGCAAATTTTGTTGCAAAAACTATTTAAAAAATTTAAAAATAATATTAAAGGCTTTTGTCCAAACTTGAATTTTTAATGGTTTTTTTCTGCCGTGATTAAAAACTAAAAATTCTCATTTTAAAATCTTCATTTCTACTAGGCCCCCAGAGACGGTATTTTTCAACAGGCAAATTTGTTGCAAAAACTTTTTTAAAAATTTAAAAAATTATATTAAAGATTTTTGTCGAAACTTGAAATTTTCAGCGGGCAATTTGTTGAATAACTTTTTTAAAACTTTAAAAAATTATATTAAAGATTTTTGTCGAAACTTGTAATTTTAATGACAGAAAAACCAATATTTAAAATTAAAAATTCTCATTTAAAAATTTTCATTTCTACTAGGCGGCCAGAGACGGTATTTTTCAGCAGGCAAATTTTGTTGCAAAAACTATTTTAAAAATTTAAAAATAACACTAACGGTTTTTGTCCAAACTTGAATTTTTAATGGCTTTTTTCTGCCGTGATTAAAAACTAAAAATTCTCATTTTGAAATCTTCATTTCTACTAGGCGACCAGGGACGGTATTTTTCAGTAGGCAAATTTTGTTGCAAAAACTATTTTAAAATCTTAAAAAATATTATTAAAAGTTTTTGTCCAAACTTGACTTTTTAATGGCAGAAAAACGTGATTAAAAACTAAAAATTCTCATTTTAAAATCTTCATTTCTACTAGGCGCCCAGAGACGGTATTTTTCAACAGGCAAATTTTGTTGCAAAAACTATTTTAAAATCTTAAAAAACATTATTAAAGGTTTTTGTCCAAACATGAATTTATAATGGCAGAAAAAACATGATTAAAAACTAAAAATTTTCATTTAAAAACTTCATTTCTACTAGGCGCCCAGAGACGGTAGTTTTCAACAGGCAAATTTTGTTGCATAAACTATTTTAAAAATTCAAAAAAAATAATATTTAAGGTTTTTGTCGAAACTTGAATTTTTAATGGCAGAAAAAACGTGATTAAAAACTAAAAATTCTCATTGTAAAATCTTCATTTCTACTAGGCGCCCAGAGACGGTATTTTTCAGTAGGCAAATTTTGTTGCAAAAATTATTCTAAAAATTTAAAAATATTATTAAAGGTTTTTGTCCAAACTTGAATTTATAATGGCAGAAAAAACGTGATTAAAAACTAAAAATTCTCATTTTAAAATCTTCATTTCTACTAGGCGCCCAGAGACGGTATTTTTCAGCAGGCAAATTTTGTTGCAAAAACTATTATAAAAATTTAAGAATATTATTAAAGGTTTTTGTCGAAACTTGACTTTTTAATGGCAGGAAAAACGTGATTAAAAACTAAAAATTCTCATTTTAAAATCTTCATTTCTACTAGGCGCCCAGAGACTGTATTTTTCAGCAGGCAAATTTTGTTGCAAAAACTATTATAAAATTTTAAAAATATTATTAAAGGTTTTTGTCGAAACTTGACTTTTTAATGGCAGAAAAACGTGATTAAAAACTAAAAATTCTCATTTTAAAATCTTCATTTCTACTAGGCGCCCAGAGACGGTATTTTTCAACAGGCAAATTTTGTTGCAAAAACTATTTTAAAATCTTAAAAAACATTATTAAAGGTTTTTGTCCAAACTTGAATTTATAATGGCAGAAAAAACATGATTAAAAACTAAAAATTTTCATTTAAAAACTTCATTTCTACTAGGCGCCCAGAGACGGTAGTTTTCAACAGGCAAATTTTGTTGCAAAAACTATTTTAAAAATTCAAAAAAAATAATATTTAAGGTTTTTGTCGAAACTTGAATTTTTAATGGCAGAAAAAACGTAATTAAAAACTAAAAATTCTCATTGTAAAATCTTCATTTCTACTAGGCGCCCAGAGACGGTATTTTTCAGTAGGCAAATTTTGTTGCAAAAATTATTCTAAAAATTTAAAAATATTATTAAAGGTTTTTGTCCAAACTTGAATTTATAATGGCAGAAAAAACGTGATTAAAAACTAAAAATTCTCATTTTAAAATCTTCATTTCTACTAGGCGCCCAGAGACGGTATTTTTCAGCAGGCAAATTTTGTTGCAAAAACTATTATAAAAATTTAAGAATATTATTAAAGATTTTTGTCTAAACTTGACTTTTTAATGGCAGGAAAAACGTGATTAAAAACTAAAAATTCTCATTTTAAAATCTTCATTTCTACCAGGCGCCCAGAGACGGTATTTTTCAACAGGCAAATTTTGTTGCAAAAACTATTTCAAAAATTTAAAAAATAATATTAAAGGTTTTTGTCCAAACTTGAATTTTTAATGGCAGAAAAAACGTGATTAAAAACTAAAAATTCTCATTTTAAAATCTTCATTTCTACTAGACGCCCAGAGACGGTATTTTTCAGCAGGCAAATTTTGTTGCAAAAACTATTTTAAAAATTTTAAAAATAATATTATTGTCCAAACTTGACTTTTTTATGGCAGAAAAAACGTGATTAAAAACTAAAAATTCTCATGTTAAAATCTTCATTTCTACTAGGCGCCCAGAGACGGTATTTTTCAACAGGCAAATTTTGTTGCAAAAACTATTTTAAAAATTTAAAAAATAATATTATTGTCCAAACTTGAATTTTTAATGGCAGAAAAAACGTGATTAAAAATTAAAAATTCTCATTTTAAAATCTTCATTTTTACTAGGCGCCCAGAGACGGTATTTTTCAGCAGGAAAATTTTGTTGCAAAAACTATTTAAAAAATTTAAAAATAATATTAAAGGTTTTTGTCCAAACTTGAATTTTTAATGGCAGAAAAAACGTGATTAAAAACTAAAAATTCTCATTTTAAAATCATCATTTCTACTAGGCGCCCAGAGACGGTATTTTTCAGCAGGCAAATTTTGTTGCAAAAACTATTTAAAAAATTTAAAAATAATATTAAAGGTTTTTGTCCAAACTTGAATTTTTAATGGCAGAAAAAACGTGATTAAAAACTAAAAATTCTCATTTTAAAATCATCATTTCTACTAGGCGCCCAGAGACTGTATTTTTCAGCAGGCAAATTTTGTTGCAAAAACTATTTAAAAAATTTAAAAATAATATTAAAGGTTTTTGTCCAAACTTGAACTTTTAATGGCAGAAAAAACGTGATTAAAAACTAAAAATTCTCATTTTAAAATCTTCATTTCTACTAGGCGCCCAGAGACGGTATTTTTCAGCAGGCAAATTTTGTTGCAAAAACTATTTAAAAAATTTAAAAATAATATTAAAGGTTTTTGTCCAAACTTGAATTTTTAATAGCAGAAAAAACGTGATTAAAAATTAAAAATTCTCATTTTAAAATCATCATTTCTACTAGGCGCCCAGAGACGGTATTTTTCAGTAGGCAAATTTTGTTGCAAAAACTATTTAAAAAATTTAAAAATAATATTAAAGGTTTTTGTCCAAACTTGAATTTTTAATGGCAGAAAAAACGTGATTAAAAACTAAAAATTCTCATTTTAAAATCATCATTTCTACTAGGCGCCCAGAGACGGTATTTTTCAGCAGCCAAATTTTGTTGCAAAAACTATTTTAAAAATTTAAAAATAATATTAAAGGCTTTTGTCCAAACTTGAATTTTTAATGGTTTTTTTCTGCCGTGATTAAAAACTAAAAATTCTCATTTTAAAATGTTGATTTCCACTAGGCGCCCAGAGACGGTATTTTTCAGTAGGCAAATTTTGTTGCAAAAACTATTTAAAAAATTTAAAAATAATATTAAAGGTTTTTGAAAAAAACTTGAATTTTTAATGGCAGAAAAAACGTGATTAAAAACTAAAAATTCTCATTTTAAAATCATCATTTCTACTAGGCGCCCAGAGACGGTATTTTTCAGTAGGCAAATTTTGTTGCAAAAACTATTTAAAAAATTTAAAAATAATATTAAAGGCTTTTGTCCAAACTTGAATTTTTAATGGTTTTTTTCTGCCGTGATTAAAAACTAAAAATTCTCATTTTAAAATCTTCATTTCTACTAGGCCCCCAGAGACGGTATTTTTCAACAGGCAAATTTGTTGCAAAAACTTTTTTAAAAATTTAAAAAATTATTAAAGATTTTTGTCGAAACTTGAAATTTTCAGCGGGCAAATTTGTTGAATAACTTTTTTAAAACTTTAAAAAATTATATTAAAGATTTTTGTCGAAACTTGTAATTTTAATGACAGAAAAACCAAAATTTAAAATTAAAAATTCTCATTTAAAAATTTTCATTTATACTAGGCGCCCAGAGACGGTATTTTTCAGCAGGAAAATTTTGTTGCAAAAACTATTTTAAAAATTTTAAAAAATAATATTAAAGGTTTTTGTCCAAACTTGGATTTTTAATGGCTTTTTTCTGCCGTGATTAAAAACTAAAAATTCTCATTTTAAAATAATCATTTCTACTAGGCGCCCAGAGACGGTATTTTTCAGCAGGCAAATTTTGTTGCAAAAACTATTTTGAACATTTAAAATTAAAATAAAAGGTTTTTGTCGAAACTTGACTTTTTAATGGCAGAAAAACGTGATTAAAAACTACAAATTCTCATTTTAAAATCTTCATGTCTACCAGGCGCCCAGAGACGGTATTTTTCAGCAGGCAAATTTTGTTGCAAAAACTCTTTTAAAAATTTAAAAATAATATTAAAGGTTTTTGTCCAAACTTGACTTTTTAATGGCAGGAAAAACGTGATTAAAAACTAAAAATTCTCATTTTAAAATCTTCATTTCTACTAGGCGCCCAGAGACGGTATTTTTCAGCAGGCAAATTTTGTTGCAAAAACTATTTTAAAAATTTAAAAATAATATTAAAGGCTTTTGTCCAAACTTGAATTTTTAATGGTTTTTTTCTGCCGTGATTAAAAACTAAAAATTCTCATTTTAAAATGTTGATTTCCACTAGGCGCCCAGAGACGGTATTTTTCAGTAGGCAAATTTTGTTGCAAAAACTATTTAAAAAATTTAAAAATAATATTAAAGGTTTTTGAAAAAAACTTGAATTTTTAATGGCAGAAAAAACGTGATTAAAAACTAAAAATTCTCATTTTAAAATCATCATTTCTACTAGGCGCCCAGAGACGGTATTTTTCAGTAGGCAAATTTTGTTGCAAAAACTATTTAAAAAATTTAAAAATAATATTAAAGGCTTTTGTCCAAACTTGAATTTTTAATGGTTTTTTTCTGCCGTGATTAAAAACTAAAAATTCTCATTTTAAAATCTTCATTTCTACTAGGCCCCCAGAGACGGTATTTTTCAACAGGCAAATTTGTTGCAAAAACTTTTTTAAAAATTTAAAAAATTATTAAAGATTTTTGTCGAAACTTGAAATTTTCAGCGGGCAAATTTGTTGAATAACTTTTTTAAAACTTTAAAAAATTATATTAAAGATTTTTGTCGAAACTTGTAATTTTAATGACAGAAAAACCAAAATTTAAAATTAAAAATTGTCATTTAAAAATTTTCATTTATACTAGGCGCCCAGAGACGGTATTTTTCAGCAGGAAAATTTTGTTGCAAAAACTATTTTAAAAATTTTAAAAAATAATATTAAAGGTTTTTGTCCAAACTTGGATTTTTAATGGCTTTTTTCTGCCATGATTAAAAACTAAAAATTCTCATTTTAAAATAATCATTTCTACTAGGCGCCCAGAGACGGTATTTTTCAGCAGGCATATTTTGTTGCAAAAACTATTTTGAACATTTAAAATTAAAATAAAAGGTTTTTGTCGAAACTTGACTTTTTAATGGCAGAAAAACGTGATTAAAAACTACAAATTCTCATTTTAAAATCTTCATGTCTACCAGGTGCCCAGAGACGGTATTTTTCAGCAGGCAAATTTTGTTGCAAAAACTCTTTTAAAAATTTAAAAATAATATTAAAGGTTTTTGTCGAAACTTGACTTTTTAATGGCAGAAAAACGTGATTAAAAACTACAAATTCTCATTTTAAAATCTTCATGTCTACCAGGCGCCCAGAGACGGTATTTTTCAGCAGGCAAATTTTGTTGCAAAAACTCTTTTAAAAATTTAAAAATAATATTAAAGGTTTTTGTCCAAACTTGACTTTTTAATGGCAGGAAAAACGTGATTAAAAACTAAAAATTCTCATTTTAAAATCTTCATTTCTACTAGGCGCCCAGAGACGGTATTTTTCAGCAGGCAAATTTTGTTGCAAAAACTATTATAAAAATTTAAAAATATTATTAAAGGTTTTTGTCGAAACTTGACTTTTTAATGGCAGAAAAAACGTGATTAAAAACTAAAAATTCTCATTTTAAAATCATCATTTCTACTAGGCGCCCAGAGACTGTATTTTTCAGCAGGCAAATTTTGTTGCAAAAACTATTTAAAAAATTTAAAAATAATATTAAAGGTTTTTGTCCAAACTTGAATTTTTAATGGCAGAAAAAACGTGATTAAAAACTAAAAATTCTCATTTTAAAATCTTCATTTCTACTAGGCGCCCAGAGACGGTATTTTTCAGCAGGCAAATTTTGTTGCAAAAACTATTTTAAAAATTTAAAAATAATGTTAAAGGCTTTTGTCCAAACTTGAATTTTTAATGGTTTTTTTCTGCCGTGATTAAAAACTAAAAATTCTCATTTTAAAATGTTGATTTCCACTAGGCGCCCAGAGACGGTATTTTTCAGTAGGCAAATTTTGTTGCAAAAACTATTTAAAAAATTTAAAAATAATATTAAAGGTTTTTGAAAAAAACTTGAATTTTTAATGGCAGAAAAAACGTGATTAAAAACTAAAAATTCTCATTTTAAAATCATCATTTCTACTAGGCGCCCAGAGACGGTATTTTTCAGTAGGCAAATTTTGTTGCAAAACTATTATAAAAATTTAAAAAATAATATTAAAGTTTTTTCCAAACTTGAATTTATAATGGCAGAAAAAACGTGATTAAAAACTAAAAATTCTCATTTTAAAATCTTCATTTCTACTAGGCGCCCAGAGACGGTAGTTTTCAGTGGTAAATTTTGTTGCAAAAACTATTTTAAAAATTTAAAATTAAAATTAAAGGTTTTTGTCGAAACTTGACTTTTAAATGGCAGAAAAACATGATTAAAAACTACAAATTCTCATTTTAAAATCTTCATTTCTACTAGGCGCGCAGAGACGGTATTTTTCAGCAGGCTAATTTTGTTGCAAAAACTATTTTAAAAATTTAAAAAATAATATGAAAGGTTTTTGTCGAAACTTGAATTTTTAATGGCAGAAAAAACGTGATTAAAAACTAAAAATTCTCATTTTAAAATCTTCATTTCTACTAGGCGCCCAGAGACGGTATTTTTCAACAGGCAAATTTTGTTGCTAAAAACTATTATAAAAATTTTAAAATATTATTAAAGGTTTTTGTCCAAACTTGAATTTTTAATGGCAGAAAAAACGTGATTAAAAACTAAAAATTCTCATTTTAAAATCTTCATTTCTACTAGGCGCCCAGAGACGGTATTTTTCAGTAGGCAAATTTTGTTGCAAAAACTATTATAAAAATTTAAAAATATTATTAAAGGTTTTTGTCCAAACTTGAATTAATAATGGCAGAAAAAACGTGATTAAAAACTAAAAATTCTCATTTTAAAATCTTCATTTCTACTAGGCGCCCAGAGACGGTATTTTTCAGCAGGCAAATTTTGTTGCAAAAACTCTTTTAAAAATTTAAAAATAATATTAAAGCTTTTTGTCAAAACTTGACTTTTTAATGGCAGAAAAAACGTTAATAAAAACAAAAAATTCTCATTTTGAAATCTTCATTTCTACTAGGCGCTCAGAGACTGTATTTTTTAGCTGGCAAATTTTTTTGGAAAAACTATTATAAAAATTTAAAAATATTATTAAAGGTTTTTGTCGAAACTTGACTTTTTAATGGCAGAAAAACGTGATTAAATACTAAAAATTCTCATTTTAAAATCTTCATTTCTACTAGGCGCCCAGGGACGGTATTTTTCAACAGGCAAATTTTGTTGCAAAAACTATTATAAAAATTTAAAAATATTATTAAAGGTTTTTGTCGAAACTTGACTTTTTAATGGCAGAAAAAACGTGATTAAAAACTAAAAATTCTCATTTTAAAATCATCATTTCTACTAGGCGCCCAGAGACGGTATTTTTCAGCAGGCAAATTTTGTTGCAAAAACTATTTAAAAAATTTAAAAATAATATTAAAGGTTTTTGTCGAAACTTGACTTTTTAATGGCAGAAAAAACGTGATTAAAAACTAAAAATTCTCATTTTAAAATCATCATTTCTACTAGGCGCCCAGAGACGGTATTTTTCAACAGGCAAATTTTGTTGCAAAAACTATTTAAAAAATTTAAAAATAATATTAAAGGTTTTTGTCCAAACTTGAATTTTTAATGGCAGAAAAAACGTGATTAAAAACTAAAAATTCTCATTTTAAAATCTTCATTTCTACTAGGCGCCCAGAGACGGTATTTTTCAGCAGGCAAATTTTGTTGCAAAAACTATTTAAAAAATTTAAAAATAATATTAAAGGTTTTTGTCCAAACTTGAATTTTTAATAGCAGAAAAAACGTTATTAAAAATTAAAAATTCTCATTTTAAAATCATCATTTCTACTAGGCGCCCAGGGACGGTATTTTTCAGTAGGCAAATTTTGTTGCAAAAACTATTTAAAAAATTTAAAAATAATATTAAAGGTTTTTGTCCAAACTCTAATTTTTAATGGCAGAAAAAACGTGATTAAAAACTAAAAATTCTCATTTTAAAATCATCATTTCTACTAGGCGCCCAGAGACGGTATTTTTCAGCAGGCAAATTTTGTTGCAAAAACTATTTTAAAAATTTAAAAATAATATTAAAGGCTTTTGTCCAAACTTGAATTTTTAATGGTTTTTTTCTGCCGTGATTAAAAACTAAAAATTCTCATTTTAAAATGTTGATTTCCACTAGGCGCCCAGAGACGGTATTTTTCAGTAGGCAAATTTTGTTGCAAAAACTATTTAAAAAATTTAAAAATAATATTAAAGGTTTTTGAAAAAAACTTGAATTTTTAATGGCAGAAAAAACGTGATTAAAAACTAAAAATTCTCTTTTTAAAATCATCATTTCTACTAGGCGCCCAGAGACGGTATTTTTCAGTAGGCAAATTTTGTTGCAAAAACTATTTAAAAAATTTAAAAATAATATGAAAGGCTTTTGTCCAAACTTGAATTTTTAATGGTTTTTTTCTGCCGTGATTAATAACTAAAAATCCTCATTTTAAAATCTTCATTTCTACTAGGCCCCCAGAGACGGTATTTTTCAACAGGCAAATTTGTTGCAAAAACTTTTTTAAAAATTTAAAAAATTATTAAAGATTTTTGTCGAAACTTGAAATTTTCAGCGGGCAAATTTGTTGAATAACTTTTTTAAAACTTTAAAAAATTATATTAAAGATTTTTGTCGAAACTTGTAATTTTAATGACAGAAAAACCAAAATTTAAAATTAAAAATTGTCATTTAAAAATTTTCATTTATACTAGGCGCCCAGAGACGGTATTTTTCAGCAGGAAAATTTTGTTGCAAAAACTATTTTAAAAATTTTAAAAAATAATATTAAAGGTTTTTGTCCAAACTTGGATTTTTAATGGCTTTTTTCTGCCGTGATTAAAAACTAAAAATTCTCATTTTAAAATAATCATTTCTACTAGGCGCCCAGAGACGGTATTTTTCAGCAGGCAAATTTTGTTGCAAAAACTATTTTAAACATTTAAAATTAAAATAAAAGGTTTTTGTCGAAACTTGACTTTTTAATGGCAGAAAAACGTGATTAAAAACTACAAATTCTCATTTTAAAATCTTCATGTCTACCAGGCGCCCAGAGACGGTATTTTTCAGCAGGCAAATTTTGTTGCAAAAACTCTTTTAAAAATTTAAAAATAATATTAAAGGTTTTTGTCCAAACTTGACTTTTTAATGGCAGGAAAAACGTGATTAAAAACTAAAAATTCTCATTTTAAAATCATCATTTCTACTAGGCGCCCAGAGACTGTATTTTTCAGCAGGCAAATTTTGTTGCAAAAACTATTTAAAAAATTTAAAAATAATATTAAAGGTTTTTGTCCAAACTTGAATTTTTAATGGCAGAAAAAACGTGATTAAAAACTAAAAATTCTCATTTTAAAATCTTCATTTCTACTAGGCGCCCAGAGACGGTATTTTTCAGCAGGCAAATTTTGTTGCAAAAACTATTTAAAAAATTTAAAAATAATATTAAAGGTTTTTGTCCAAACTTGAATTTTTAATAGCAGAAAAAACGTGATTAAAAATTAAAAATTCTCATTTTAAAATCATCATTTCTACTAGGCGCCCAGAGACGGTATTTTTCAGTAGGCAAATTTTGTTGCAAAAACTATTTAAAAAATTTAAAAATAATATTAAAGGTTTTTGTCCAAACTTGAATTTTTAATGGCAGAAAAAACGTGATTAAAAACTAAAAATTCTTATTTTAAAATCATCATTTCTACTAGGCGCCCAAAGACGGTATTTTTCAGCAGGCAAATTTTGTTGCAAAAACTATTTTAAAAATTTAAAAATAATGTTAAAGGCTTTTGTCCAAACTTGAATTTTTAATGGTTTTTTTCTGCCGTGATTAAAAACTAAAAATTCTCATTGTAAAATGTTGATTTCCACTAGGCGCCCAGAGACGGTATTTTTCAGTAGGCAAATTTTGTTGCAAAAACTATTTAAAAAATTTAAAAATAATATTAAAGGTTTTTGAAAAAAACTTGAATTTTTAATGGCAGAAAAAACGTGATTAAAAACTAAAAATTCTCATTTTAAAATAATCATTTCTACTAGGCGTCCAGAGACGGTATTTTTCAGTAGGCAAATTTTGTTGCAAAAACTATTTAAAAAATTTAAAAATAATATTAAAGGTTTTTGTCCAAACTTGGATTTTTAATGGCTTTTTTCTGCCGTGATTAAAAACTAAAAATTCTCATTTTAAAATAATCATTTCTACTAGGCGCCCAGAGAAGGTATTTTTCAGCAGGCAAATTTTGTTGCAAAAACTATTTTAAACATTTAAAATTAAAATAAAAGGTTTTTGTCGAAACTTGACTTTTTAATGGCAGAAAAACGTGATTAAAAACTACAAATTCTCATTTTAAAATCTTCATTTCTACAAGGCGCCCAGGGACGGTATTTTTCAACAGGCAAATTTTGTTGCAAAAACTATTTTGAAAATTTAAAAAATAATATTAAAGGTTTTTGTCGAAACTTGACTGTTTAATGGCAGAAAAACGTTGTTAAAAACTAAAAATTCTCATTTTAAAATCTTCATTTCTACTAGGCGCCCAGTATTTTTCAACAGGCAAATTTTGTTGGAAAAACTATTATAAAAATTTAAAAATATTATTAAAGGTTTTTGTCCAAACTTGAATTTATAATGGCAGAAAAAACGTGATTAAAAACTAAAAATTTTCATTATAAAATCTTTATTTCTACTAGGCGCCCAGAGACGGTATTTTTCAACAGGCAAATTTTGTTGCAAAAACTATTATAAAAATTTAAATATATTATTAAAGGTTTTTGTCGATACTTGACTTTTTAATGACAGAAAAAACGTGATTAAAAACTAAAAATTCTCATTTTAAAATCTTCATTTCTACTAGGCGCCCAGAGACGGTATTTTTCAGTAGGCAAATTTTGTTGCAAAAATTATTATAAAAATTTAAAAATATTATTAAAGGTTTTTGTCCAAACTTGAATTTATAATGGCAGAAAAAACGTGATTAAAAACTAAAAATTCTCATTTTAAAATCTTCATTTCTACTAGGCGCCCAGAGACGGTATTTTTCAGCAGGCAAATTTTGTTGCAAGAACTATTATAAAAATTTAAAAATATTATTAAAGGTTTTTGTCGAAACTTGACTTTTTAATGGCAGAAAAAACGTGATTAAAAACTAAAAATTCTCATTTTAAAATCTTCATTTCTACTAGGCGCCCAGAGACGGTATTTTTCAGCAGGCAAATTTTGTTGCAAAAACTATTATAAAAATTTAAAAATATTATTAAAGGTTTTTGTCAAAACTTGACTTTTTAATGGCAGAAAAAACGTGATTAAAAACTAAAAATTCTCATTTTAAAATCTTCATTTCTACTAGGCGCCCAGAGACGGTATTTTTCAGTAGGCAAATTTTGTTGCAAAAACTATTTTGAAAATTTAAAAAATAATATTAAAGGTTTTTGTCGAAACTTGACTTTTTAATGGCAGAAAAACGTTGTTAAAAACTAAAAATTCTCATTTTAAAATCTTCATTTCTACTAGGCGCCCAGTATTTTTCAACAGGCAAATTTTGTTGGAAAAACTATTATAAAAATTTAAAAATATTATTAAAGGTTTTTGTCCAAACTTGAATTTATAATGGCAGAAAAAACGTGATTAAAAACTAAAAATTTTCATTATAAAATCTTTATTTCTACTAGGCGCCCAGAGACGGTATTTTTCAACAGAAAAAAAATGCCAAAAACTATTTTGAAAATTTGAAAAATAATATTAAAGGTTTTTGTCGAAACTTGAATTTTTTATGGCAGAAAAAACGTGATTTTAAAATCTTCATTTCTACTAGGCGCCCAGAGACGGTATTTTTCAACAGGCAAATTTTGTTGCAAAAACTATTTTAAAAATTTAAAAAATAATATTTAAGGTTTTTGTCGAAATTTGACTTTTTAATGGCAGAAAAACGTGATTAAAAACTAAAAATTCTCATTTTAAAATCTTTATTTCTACTAGGCGCCCAGAGACGGTATTTTTCAACAGGCAAATTTTGTTGCAAAAACTATTTTAAAAATTCAAAAAAAATAATATTTAAGGTTTTTGTCGAAACTTGAATTTTTAATGGCAGAAAAAACGTGATTAAAAACTAAAAATTCTCATTTTAAAATCTTCATTTCTACTAGGCGCCCAGAGACGGTATTTTTCAGTAGGCAAATTTTGTTGCAAAAATTATTATAAAAATTTAAAAATATTATTAAAGGTTTTTGTCCAAACTTGAATTTATAATGGCAGAAAAAACGTGATTAAAAACTAAAAATTCACATTTTAAAATCTTCATTTCTACTAGGCGCCCAGAGACGGTATTTTTCAGCAGGCAAATTTTGTTGCAAAAACTCTTTTAAAAATTTAAAAATAATATTAAAGATTTTTGTCCACGTAAAGGTTTTTGTCCAAAATTGAATTTTTAATGGCAGAAAAAACGTGATTAAAAACTAAAAATTCTCATTTTAAAATCTTCATTTCTACTAGGCTCCCAGAGACGGTATTTTTCAACAGGCAAATTTTGTTGCAAAAACTATTATAAAAATTTAAAAATATTATTAAAGGTTTTTGTCGAAACTTGACTTTTTAATGACAGAAAAAACGTGATTAAAAACTAAAAATTCTCATTTTAAAATCTTCATTTCTACTAGGCGCCCAGAGACGGTATTTTTCAGTAGGCAAATTTTGTTGCAAAAACTATTATAAAAATTTAAAAATATTATTAAAGGTTTTTGTCCAAACTCGAATTATTTTAAAAATTTAAAAAATAATGTTAAAGGTTTTTGTCCAAAATTGAATTTATAATGGCAGAAAAAACGTGATTAAAAACTTAAAATTCTCATTATAAAATCTTTATTTCTACTAGGCGCCCAGAGACGGTATTTTTCAGCAGGCAAATTTTGTTGCAAAAACTATTTTAAAAATTTAAAAAATAATATGAAAGATTTTTGTCAAAACTTGAATTTTTAATGGCAGAAAAAACATGATTAAGAATCACAAATTCTCATTTTAAAATCTTCATTTCTACTAGGTGCCCAGAGACGGTATTTTTCAACAGGCAAATTTTGTTGCAAAAACTATTTTAAAAATTTAAAAAATAATATGAAAGGTTTTTGTCGAAACTTGAATTTTTAATGGCAGAAAAAACATGATTAAGAATCACAAATTCTCATTTTAAAATCTTCATTTCTACTAGGCGCCCAGAGACGGTATTTTTCAGCAGGCAAATTTTGTTACAAAAACTATTATAAAAATTTAAAAATATTATTAAAGGTTTTTGTCCAAAATTGAATTTTTAATGGCAGAAAAAACGTGATTAAAAACTTTAAATTCTCATTTTAAAATCTTCATTTCTACTAGGCGCCCAGAGACGGTATTTTTCAACAGGCAAATTTTGTTGCAAAAACTATTATAAACATTTTAAAATATTATTAAAGGTTTTTGTCGAAACTTGACTTTTTAATGACAGAAAAAAAGTGATTAAAAACTAAAAATTCTCATTTTAAAATCTTCATTTCTACTAGGCGCCCAGAGACGGTATTTTTCAACAGAAAAAAAATGCCAAAAACTATTTTGAAAATTTAAAAAATAATATTAAAGGTTTTTGTCGAAACTCGACTTTTTAATGGCAGAAAAACGTGGTTAAAAACTAAAAATTCTCATTTTAAAATCTTCATTTCTACTAGGCGCCCAGAGACGGTATTTTTCAACAGGCAAATTTTGTTGCAAAAACTATTTTAAAAATTTAAAAAATAATATTTAAGGTTTTTGTCGAAATTTGACTTTTTAATGGCAGAAAAACGTGATTAAAAACTAAAAATTCTCATTTTAAAATCTTTATTTCTACTAGGCGCCCAGAGACGGTATTTTTCAACAGGCAAATTTTGTTGCAAAAACTATTTTAAAAATTTAAAAATATTATTAAAGGTTTTTGTCGAAACTTGACTTTTTAATGGCAGAAAAAACGTGATTAAAAACTAAAAATTCTCATTTTAAAATCTTCATTTCTACTAGGCGCCCAGAGACGGTATTTTTCAGCAGGCAAATTTTGTTGCAAAAACTCTTATAAAAATTTAAACATATTATTAAAGGTTTTTGTCGAAACTTGACTTTTTAATGGCAGAAAAAACGTGATTAAAAACTAAAAATTCTCATTTTAAAATCTTCATTTCTACTAGGCGCCCAGAGACGGTATTTTTCAGTAGGCAAATTTTGGTGGAAAAACTATTATAAAAATTTAAAAATATTATTAAAGGTTTTTGTCCAAACTTGAATTTATAATGGCAGAAAACACGTGATTAAAAACTAAAAATTTTCATTATAAAATCTTTATTTCTACTAGGCGCCCAGAGACGGTATTTTTCAACAGAAAAAAAATGCCAAAAACTATTTTGAAAATTTGAAAAATAATATTAAAGGTTTTTGTCGAAACTTGACTTTTTAATGGCAGAAAAACGTGGTTGAAAACTAAAAATTCTCATTTTAAAATCTTAATTTCTACTAGGCGCCCAGAGACGGTATTTTTCAACAGGCAAATTTTGTTGCAAAAACTATTATAAAAATTTAAAAATATTATTAAAGGTTTTTGTCGAAACTTGTAATTTTAATGACAGAAAAACCAAAATTTAAAATTAAAAATTCTCATTTAAAAATTTTCATTTATACTAGGCGCCCAGAGACGGTATTTTTCAGCAGGAAAATTTTGTTGCAAAATCTATTTTAAAAATTTTAAAAATTAATATTTAAGGTTTTTGTCGAAACTTGAATTTTTAATGGCAGAAAAAACGTGATTAAAAACTAAAAATTCTCATTTTAAAATCTTCATTTCTACTAGGCGCCCAGAGACGGTATTTTTCAGTAGGCAAATTTTGTTGCAAAAATTATTATAAAAATTTAAAAATATTATTAAAAGTTTTTGTCCAAACTTGAATTTATAATGGCAGAAAAAACGTGATTAAAAACTAAAAATTCACATTTTAAAATCTTCATTTCTACTAGGCGCCCAGAGACGGTATTTTTCAGCAGGCAAATTTTGTTGCAAAAACTCTTTTAAAAATTTAAAAATAATATTAAAGCTTTTTGTCAAAACTTGACTTTTTAATGGCAGAAAAAACGTTAATAAAAACAAAATTTTCTCATTTTGAAATCTTCATTTCTACTAGGCGCTCAGAGACTGTATTTTTTAGCTGGCAAATTTTTTTGGAAAAACTATTATAAAAATTTAAAAATATTATTAAAGGTTTTTGTCGAAACTTGACTTTTTAATGGCAGAAAAACGTGATTAAATACTAAAAATTCTCATTTTAAAATCTTCATTTCTACTAGGCGCCCAGAGACGGTATTTTTCAGCAGGAAAATTTTGTTGCAAAAACTATTTTAAAAATTTTAAAAAATAATATTAAAGGTTTTTGTCCAAACTTGGATTTTTAATGGCTTTTTTCTGCCGTGATTAAAAACTAAAAATTCTCATTTTAAAATAATCATTTCTACTAGGCGCCCAGAGACGGTATTTTTCAGCAGGCATATTTTGTTGCAAAAACTATTTTGAACATTTAAAATTAAAATAAAAGGTTTTTGTCGAAACTTGACTTTTTAATGGCAGAAAAACGTGATTAAAAACTACAAATTCTCATTTTAAAATCTTCATGTCTACCAGGTGCCCAGAGACGGTATTTTTCAGCAGGCAAATTTTGTTGCAAAAACTCTTTTAAAAATTTAAAAATAATATTAAAGGTTTTTGTCGAAACTTGACTTTTTAATGGCAGAAAAACGTGATTAAAAACTACAAATTCTCATTTTAAAATCTTCATGTCTACCAGGCGCCCAGAGACGGTATTTTTCAGCAGGCAAATTTTGTTGCAAAAACTCTTTTAAAAATTTAAAAATAATATTAAAGGTTTTTGTCCAAACTTGACTTTTTAATGGCAGGAAAAACGTGATTAAAAACTAAAAATTCTCATTTTAAAATCTTCATTTCTACTAGGCGCCCAGAGACGGTATTTTTCAGCAGGCAAATTTTGTTGCAAAAACTATTATAAAAATTTAAAAATATTATTAAAGGTTTTTGTCGAAACTTGACTTTTTAATGGCAGAAAAAACGTGATTAAAAACTAAAAATTCTCATTTTAAAATCATCATTTCTACTAGGCGCCCAGAGACGGTATTTTTCAGCAGGCAAATTTTGTTGCAAAAACTATTTAAAAAATTTAAAAATAATATTAAAGGTTTTTGTCCAAACTTGAATTTTTAATGGCAGAAAAAACGTGATTAAAAACTAAAAATTCTCATTTTAAAATCTTCATTTCTACTAGGCGCCCAGAGACGGTATTTTTCAGCAGGCAAATTTTGTTGCAAAAACTATTTTAAAAATTTAAAAATAATGTTAAAGGCTTTTGTCCAAACTTGAATTTTTAATGGTTTTTTTCTGCCGTGATTAAAAACTAAAAATTCTCATTTTAAAATGTTGATTTCCACTAGGCGCCCAGAGACGGTATTTTTCAGTAGGCAAATTTTGTTGCAAAAACTATTTAAAAAATTTAAAAATAATATTAAAGGTTTTTGAAAAAAACTTGAATTTTTAATGGCAGAAAAAACGTGATTAAAAACTAAAAATTCTCATTTTAAAATCATCATTTCTACTAGGCGCCCAGAGACGGTATTTTTCAGTAGGCAAATTTTGTTGCAAAACTATTATAAAAATTTAAAAAATAATATTAAAGTTTTTTCCAAACTTGAATTTATAATGGCAGAAAAAACGTGATTAAAAACTAAAAATTCTCATTTTAAAATCTTCATTTCTACTAGGCGCCCAGAGACGGTAGTTTTCAGTGGTAAATTTTGTTGCAAAAACTATTTTAAAAATTTAAAATTAAAATTAAAGGTTTTTGTCGAAACTTGACTTTTAAATGGCAGAAAAACGTGATTAAAAACTACAAATTCTCATTTTAAAATCTTCATTTCTACTAGGCGCCCAGAGACGGTATTTTTCAGCAGGCAAATTTTGTTGCAAAAACTATTTTAAAAATTTAAAAAATAATATGAAAGGTTTTTGTCGAAACTTGAATTTTTAATGGCAGAAAAAACGTGATTAAAAACTAAAAATTCTCATTTTAAAATCTTCATTTCTACTAGGCGCCCAGAGACGGTATTTTTCAACAGGCAAATTTTGTTGCTAAAAACTATTATAAAAATTTTAAAATATTATTAAAGGTTTTTGTCCAAACTTGAATTTTTAATGGCAGAAAAAACGTGATTAAAAACTAAAAATTCTCATTTTAAAATCTTCATTTCTACTAGGCGCCCAGAGACGGTATTTTTCAGTAGGCAAATTTTGTTGCAAAAACTATTATAAAAATTTAAAAATATTATTAAAGGTTTTTGTCCAAACTTGAATTAATAATGGCAGAAAAAACGTGATTAAAAACTAAAAATTCTCATTTTAAAATCTTCATTTCTACTAGGCGCCCAGAGACGGTATTTTTCAGCAGGCAAATTTTGTTGCAAAAACTCTTTTAAAAATTTAAAAATAATATTAAAGCTTTTTGTCAAAACTTGACTTTTTAATGGCAGAAAAAACGTTAATAAAAACAAAAAATTCTCATTTTGAAATCTTCATTTCTACTAGGCGCTCAGAGACTGTATTTTTTAGCTGGCAAATTTTTTTGGAAAAACTATTATAAAAATTTAAAAATATTATTAAAGGTTTTTGTCGAAACTTGACTTTTTAATGGCAGAAAAACGTGATTAAATACTAAAAATTCTCATTTTAAAATCTTCATTTCTACTAGGCGCCCAGGGACGGTATTTTTCAACAGGCAAATTTTGTTGCAAAAACTATTTTAAAAATTTTAAAAAATAATATTAAAGGTTTTTGTCCAAACTTGGATTTTTAATGGCTTTTTTCTGCCGTGATTAAAAACTAAAAATTCTCATTTTAAAATAATCATTTCTACTAGGCGCCCAGAGACGGTATTTTTCAGCAGGCAAATTTTGTTGCAAAAACTATTTTAAACATTTAAAATTAAAATAAAAGGTTTTTGTCGAAACTTGACTTTTTAATGGCAGAAAAACGTGATTAAAAACTACAAATTCTCATTTTAAAATCTTCATGTCTACCAGGCGCCCAGAGACGGTATTTTTCAGCAGGCAAATTTTGTTGCAAAAACTCTTTTAAAAATTTAAAAATAATATTAAAGGTTTTTGTCCAAACTTGACTTTTTAATGGCAGGAAAAACGTGATTAAAAACTAAAAATTCTCATTTTAAAATCATCATTTCTACTAGGCGCCCAGAGACTGTATTTTTCAGCAGGCAAATTTTGTTGCAAAAACTATTTAAAAAATTTAAAAATAATATTAAAGGTTTTTGTCCAAACTTGAATTTTTAATGGCAGAAAAAACGTGATTAAAAACTAAAAATTCTCATTTTAAAATCTTCATTTCTACTAGGCGCCCAGAGACGGTATTTTTCAGCAGGCAAATTTTGTTGCAAAAACTATTTAAAAAATTTAAAAATAATATTAAAGGTTTTTGTCCAAACTTGAATTTTTAATAGCAGAAAAAACGTGATTAAAAATTAAAAATTCTCATTTTAAAATCATCATTTCTACTAGGCGCCCAGAGACGGTATTTTTCAGTAGGCAAATTTTGTTGCAAAAACTATTTAAAAAATTTAAAAATAATATTAAAGGTTTTTGTCCAAACTTGAATTTTTAATGGCAGAAAAAACGTGATTAAAAACTAAAAATTCTTATTTTAAAATCATCATTTCTACTAGGCGCCCAAAGACGGTATTTTTCAGCAGGCAAATTTTGTTGCAAAAACTATTTTAAAAATTTAAAAATAATGTTAAAGGCTTTTGTCCAAACTTGAATTTTTAATGGTTTTTTTCTGCCGTGATTAAAAACTAAAAATTCTCATTGTAAAATGTTGATTTCCACTAGGCGCCCAGAGACGGTATTTTTCAGTAGGCAAATTTTGTTGCAAAAACTATTTAAAAAATTTAAAAATAATATTAAAGGTTTTTGAAAAAAACTTGAATTTTTAATGGCAGAAAAAACGTGATTAAAAACTAAAAATTCTCATTTTAAAATCATCATTTCTACTAGGCGTCCAGAGACGGTATTTTTCAGTAGGCAAATTTTGTTGCAAAAACTATTTAAAAAATTTAAAAATAATATTAAAGGTTTTTGTCCAAACTTGGATTTTTAATGGCTTTTTTCTGCCGTGATTAAAAACTAAAAATTCTCATTTTAAAATAATCATTTCTACTAGGCGCCCAGAGAAGGTATTTTTCAGCAGGCAAATTTTGTTGCAAAAACTATTTTAAACATTTAAAATTAAAATAAAAGGTTTTTGTCGAAACTTGACTTTTTAATGGCAGAAAAACGTGATTAAAAACTACAAATTCTCATTTTAAAATCTTCATTTCTACTAGGCGCCCAGGGACGGTATTTTTCAACAGGCAAATTTTGTTGCAAAAACTATTTTGAAAATTTAAAAAATAATATTAAAGGTTTTTGTCGAAACTTGACTGTTTAATGGCAGAAAAACGTTGTTAAAAACTAAAAATTCTCATTTTAAAATCTTCATTTCTACTAGGCGCCCAGTATTTTTCAACAGGCAAATTTTGTTGGAAAAACTATTATAAAAATTTAAAAATATTATTAAAGGTTTTTGTCCAAACTTGAATTTATAATGGCAGAAAAAACGTGATTAAAAACTAAAAATTTTCATTATAAAATCTTTATTTCTACTAGGCGCCCAGAGACGGTATTTTTCAACAGGCAAATTTTGTTGCAAAAACTATTATAAAAATTTAAATATATTATTAAAGGTTTTTGTCGATACTTGACTTTTTAATGACAGAAAAAACGTGATTAAAAACTAAAAATTCTCATTTTAAAATCTTCATTTCTACTAGGCGCCCAGAGACGGTATTTTTCAGTAGGCAAATTTTGTTGCAAAAATTATTATAAAAATTTAAAAATATTATTAAAGGTTTTTGTCCAAACTTGAATTTATAATGGCAGAAAAAACGTGATTAAAAACTAAAAATTCTCATTTTAAAATCTTCATTTCTACTAGGCGCCCAGAGACGGTATTTTTCAGCAGGCAAATTTTGTTGCAAGAACTATTATAAAAATTTAAAAATATTATTAAAGGTTTTTGTCGAAACTTGACTTTTTAATGGCAGAAAAAACGTGATTAAAAACTAAAAATTCTCATTTTAAAATCTTCATTTCTACTAGGCGCCCAGAGACGGTATTTTTCAGCAGGCAAATTTTGTTGCAAAAACTATTATAAAAATTTAAAAATATTATTAAAGGTTTTTGTTAAAACTTGACTTTTTAATGGCAGAAAAAACGTGATTAAAAACTAAAAATTCTCATTTTAAAATCTTCATTTCTACTAGGCGCCCAGAGACGGTATTTTTCAGTAGGCAAATTTTGTTGCAAAAACTATTTTGAAAATTTAAAAAATAATATTAAAGGTTTTTGTCGAAACTTGACTTTTTAATGGCAGAAAAACGTTGTTAAAAACTAAAAATTCTCATTTTAAAATCTTCATTTCTACTAGGCGCCCAGTATTTTTCAACAGGCAAATTTTGTTGGAAAAACTATTATAAAAATTTAAAAATATTATTAAAGGTTTTTGTCCAAACTTGAATTTATAATGGCAGAAAAAACGTGATTAAAAACTAAAAATTTTCATTATAAAATCTTTATTTCTACTAGGCGCCCAGAGACGGTATTTTTCAACAGAAAAAAAATGCCAAAAACTATTTTGAAAATTTGAAAAATAATATTAAAGGTTTTTGTCGAAACTTGAATTTTTAATGGCAGAAAAAACGTGATTTTAAAATCTTCATTTCTACTAGGCGCCCAGAGACGGTATTTTTCAACAGGCAAATTTTGTTGCAAAAACTATTTTAAAAATTTAAAAAATAATATTTAAGGTTTTTGTCGAAATTTGACTTTTTAATGGCAGAAAAACGTGATTAAAAACTAAAAATTCTCATTTTAAAATCTTTATTTCTACTAGGCGCCCAGAGACGGTATTTTTCAACAGGCAAATTTTGTTGCAAAAACTATTTTAAAAATTCAAAAAAAATAATATTTAAGGTTTTTGTCGAAACTTGAATTTTTAATGGCAGAAAAAACGTGATTAAAAACTAAAAATTCTCATTTTAAAATCTTCATTTCTACTAGGCGCCCAGAGACGGTATTTTTCAGTAGGCAAATTTTGTTGCAAAAATTATTATAAAAATTTAAAAATATTATTAAAGGTTTTTGTCCAAACTTGAATTTATAATGGCAGAAAAAACGTGATTAAAAACTAAAAATTCACATTTTAAAATCTTCATTTCTACTAGGCGCCCAGAGACGGTATTTTTCAGCAGGCAAATTTTGTTGCAAAAACTCTTTTAAAAATTTAAAAATAATATTAAAGATTTTTGTCCACGTAAAGGTTTTTGTCCAAAATTGAATTTTTAATGGCAGAAAAAACGTGATTAAAAACTAAAAATTCTCATTTTAAAATCTTCATTTCTACTAGGCTCCCAGAGACGGTATTTTTCAACAGGCAAATTTTGTTGCAAAAACTATTATAAAAATTTAAAAATATTATTAAAGGTTTTTGTCGAAACTTGACTTTTTAATGACAGAAAAAACGTGATTAAAAACTAAAAATTCTCATTTTAAAATCTTCATTTCTACTAGGCGCCCAGAGACGGTATTTTTCAGTAGGCAAATTTTGTTGCAAAAACTATTATAAAAATTTAAAAATATTATTAAAGGTTTTTGTCCAAACTCGAATTATTTTAAAAATTTAAAAAATAATGTTAAAGGTTTTTGTCCAAAATTGAATTTATAATGGCAGAAAAAACGTGATTAAAAACTTAAAATTCTCATTATAAAATCTTTATTTCTACTAGGCGCCCAGAGACGGTATTTTTCAGCAGGCAAATTTTGTTGCAAAAACTATTTTAAAAATTTAAAAAATAATATGAAAGATTTTTGTCAAAACTTGAATTTTTAATGGCAGAAAAAACATGATTAAGAATCACAAATTCTCATTTTAAAATCTTCATTTCTACTAGGTGCCCAGAGACGGTATTTTTCAACAGGCAAATTTTGTTGCAAAAACTATTTTAAAAATTTAAAAAATAATATGAAAGGTTTTTGTCGAAACTTGAATTTTTAATGGCAGAAAAAACATGATTAAGAATCACAAATTCTCATTTTAAAATCTTCATTTCTACTAGGCGCCCAGAGACGGTATTTTTCAGCAGGCAAATTTTGTTACAAAAACTATTATAAAAATTTAAAAATATTATTAAAGGTTTTTGTCCAAAATTGAATTTTTAATGGCAGAAAAAACGTGATTAAAAACTTTAAATTCTCATTTTAAAATCTTCATTTCTACTAGGCGCCCAGAGACGGTATTTTTCAACAGGCAAATTTTGTTGCAAAAACTATTATAAACATTTTAAAATATTATTAAAGGTTTTTGTCGAAACTTGACTTTTTAATGACAGAAAAAACGTGATTAAAAACTAAAAATTCTCATTTTAAAATCTTCATTTCTACTAGGCGCCCAGAGACGGTATTTTTCAACAGAAAAAAAATGCCAAAAACTATTTTGAAAATTTAAAAAATAATATTAAAGGTTTTTGTCGAAACTCGACTTTTTAATGGCAGAAAAACGTGGTTAAAAACTAAAAATTCTCATTTTAAAATCTTCATTTCTACTAGGCGCCCAGAGACGGTATTTTTCAACAGGCAAATTTTGTTGCAAAAACTATTTTAAAAATTTAAAAAATAATATTTAAGGTTTTTGTCGAAATTTGACTTTTTAATGGCAGAAAAACGTGATTAAAAACTAAAAATTCTTATTTTAAAATCTTCATTTCTACTAGGCGCCCAGAGACGGTATTTTTCAACAGGCAAATTTTGTTGCGAAAACTATTATAAAAATTTAAAAATATTATTAAAGGTTTTTGTCGAAACTTGACTTTTTAATGGCAGAAAAAACGTGATTAAAAACTAAAAATTCTTATTTTAAAATCTTCATTTCTACTAGGCGCCCAGAGACGGTATTTTTCAACAGGCAAATTTTGTTGCGAAAACTATTATAAAAATTTAAAAATATTATTAAAGGTTTTTGTCGAAACTTGACTTTTTAATGGCAGAAAAACGTGATTAAAAACTAAAAATTCTTATTTTAAAATCTTCATTTCTACTAGGCGCCCAGAGACGGTATTTTTCAACAGGCAAATTTTGTTGCGAAAACTATTATAAAAATTTAAAAATATTATTAAAGGTTTTTGTCGAAACTTGACTTTTTAATGGCAGAAAAAACGTGATTAAAAACTAAAAATTCTCATTTTAAAATCTTCATTTCTACTAGGCGCCCAGAGACGGTATTTTTCAGTAGGCAAATTTTGGTGGAAAAACTATTATAAAAATTTAAAAATATTATTAAAGGTTTTTGTCCAAACTTGAATTTATAATGGCAGAAAACACGTGATTAAAAACTAAAAATTTTCATTATAAAATCTTTATTTCTACTAGGCGCCCAGAGACGGTATTTTTCAACAGAAAAAAAATTCCAAAAACTATTTTGAAAATTTGAAAAATAATATTAAAGGTTTTTGTCGAAACTTGACTTTTTAATGGCAGAAAAACGTGGTTGAAAACTAAAAATTCTCATTTTAAAATCTTAATTTCTACTAGGCGCCCAGAGACGGTATTTTTCAACAGGCAAATTTTGTTGCAAAAACTATTATAAACATTTTAAAATATTATTAAAGGTTTTTGTCGAAACTTGACTTTTTAATGACAGAAAAAACGTGATTAAAAACTAAAAATTCTCATTTTAAAATCTTCATTTCTACTAGGCGCCCAGAGACGGTATTTTTCAACAGAAAAAAAATGCCAAACACTATTTTGAAAATTTAAAAAATAATATTAAAGGTTTTTGTCGAAACTCGACTTTTTAATGGCAGAAAAACGTGGTTAAAAACTAAAAATTCTCATTTTAAAATCTTCATTTCTACTAGGCGCCCAGAGACGGTATTTTTCAACAGGCAAATTTTGTTGCAAAAACTATTTTAAAAATTTAAAAAATAATATTTAAGGTTTTTGTCGAAATTTGACTTTTTAATGGCAGAAAAACGTGATTAAAAACTAAAAATTCTCATTTTAAAATAATCATTTCTACTAGGCGCCCAGAGACGGTATTTTTCAGCAGGCAAATTTTGTTGCAAAAACTATTTTAAACATTTAAAATTAAAATAAAAGGTTTTTGTCGAAACTTGACTTTTTAATGGCAGAAAAACGTGATTAAAAACTACAAATTCTCATTTTAAAATCTTCATGTCTACCAGGCGCCCAGAGACGGTATTTTTCAGCAGGCAAATTTTGTTGCAAAAACTCTTTTAAAAATTAAAAAATAATATTAAAGGTTTTTGTCCAAACTTGACTTTTTAATGGCAGGAAAAACGTGATTAAAAACTAAAAATTCTCATATTAAAATCTTCATTTCTACTAGGCGCCCAGAGACGGTATTTTTCAGCAGGCAAATTTTGTTGCAAAAACTATTATAAAAATTTAAAAATATTATTAAAGGTTTTTGTCGAAACTTGACTTTTTAATGGCAGAAAAAACGTGATTAAAAACTAAAAATTCTCATTTTAAAATCATCATTTCTACTAGGCGCCCAGAGACTGTATTTTTCAGCAGGCAAATTTTGTTGCAAAAACTATTTAAAAAATTTAAAAATAATATTAAAGGTTTTTGTCCAAACTTGAATTTTTAATGGCAGAAAAAACGTGATTAAAAACTAAAAATTCTCATTTTAAAATCTTCATTTCTACTAGGCGCCCAGAGACGGTATTTTTCAGCAGGCAAATTTTGTTGCAAAAACTATTTAAAAAATTTAAAAATAATATTAAAGGTTTTTGTCCAAACTTGAATTTTTAATAGCAGAAAAAACGTGATTAAAAATTCTCATTTTAAAATCATCATTTCTACTAGGCGCCCAGAGACGGTATTTTTCAGTAGGCAAATTTTGTTGCAAAAACTATTTAAAAAATTTAAAAATAATATTAAAGGTTTTTGAAAAAAACTTGAATTTTTAATGGCAGAAAAAACGTGATTAAAAACTAAAAATTCTCATTTTAAAATCATCATTTCTACTAGGCGCCCAGAGACGGTATTTTTCAGTAGGCAAATTTTGTTGCAAAAACTATTTAAAAAATTTAAAAATAATATTAAAGGTTTTTGAAAAAAACTTGAATTTTTAATGGCAGAAAAAACGTGATTAAAAACTAAAAATTCTCATTTTAAAATCATCATTTCTACTAGGCACCCAGAGACGGTATTTTTCAGTAGGCAAATTTTGTTGCAAAAACTATTTAAAAAATTTAAAAATAATATTAAAGGTTTTTGTCCAAACTTGGATTTTTAATGGCTTTTTTCTGCCGTGATTAAAAACTAAAAATTCTCAATTTAAAATAATCATTTCTACTAGGCGCCCAGAGAAGGTATTTTTCAGCACGCAAATTTTGTTGCAAAAACTATTTTAAACATTTAAAATTAAAATAAAAGGTTTTTGTCGAAACTTGACTTTTTAATGGCAGAAAAACGTGATTAAAAACTAAAAAATTCTCATTTTAAAATCTTCATGTCTACCAGGCGCCCAGAGACGGTATTTTTCAGCAGGCAAATTTTGTTGCAAAAACTCTTTTAAAAATTTAAAAATAATATTAAAGGTTTTTGTCCAAACTTGACTTTTTAATGGCAGGAAAAACGTGATTAAAAACTAAAAATTCTCATTTTAAAATCTTCATTTCTACTAGGCGCCCAGAGACGGTATTTTTCAGCAGGCAAATTTTGTTGCAAAAACTATTATAAAAATTTAAAAATATTATTAAAGGTTTTTGTCGAAACTTGACTTTTTAATGGCAGAAAAAACGTGATTAAAAACTAAAAATTCTCATTTTAAAATCTTCATTTCTACTAGGCGCCCAGAGACGGTATTTTTCAACAGGCAAATTTTGTTGCAAAAACTATTTTAAAAATTTAAAAAATAATATTAAAGGTTTTTGCCCAAAATTGAATTTTTAATGGCAGAAAAAACCTGATTAAAAACTAAAAATTCTCATTTTAAAATCTTCATTTCTACTAGGCACCCAGAGACGGGATTTTTCAGCAGGCAAATTTTGTTGCAAAACTATTATAAAAATTTAAAAATATTATTAAAGTTTTTTCCAAACTTGAATTTATAATGGCAGAAAAAACCTGATTAAAAACTAAAAATTCTCATTTTAAAATCTTCATTTCTACTAGGCGCCCAGAGACGGTAGTTTTCAGCGGTAAATTTTGTTGCAAAAACTATTTTAAAAATTTAAAATTAAAGGTTTTTGTCGAAACTTGACTTTTAAATGGCAGAAAAACGTGATTAAAAACTACAAATTCTCATTTTAAAATCTTCATTTCTACTAGGCGCCCAGAGACGGTATTTTTCAGCATGCAAATTTTGTTGCAAAAACTATTTTAAAAATTTAAAAAATAATATGAAAGGTTTTTGTCGAAACTTGAATTTTTAATGGCAGAAAAAACGTGATTAAAAACTAAAAATTCTCATTTTAAAATCTTCATTCCTACTAGGCTCCCAGAGACGGTATTTTTCAGCAGGCAAATTTTGTTGCAAAAACTCTTTTAAAAATTTAAAAAATAATATTAAAGGTTTTTGCCCAAAATTGAATTTTTAATGGCAGAAAAAACCTGATTAAAAACTAAAAATTCTCATTTTAAAATCTTCATTTCTACTAGGCACCCAGAGACGGGATTTTTCAGCAGGCAAATTTTGTTGCAAAACTATTATAAAAATTTAAAAATATTATTAAAGTTTTTTCCAAACTTGAATTTATAATGGCAGAAAAAACCTGATTAAAAACTAAAAATTCTCATTTTAAAATCTTCATTTCTACTAGGCGCCCAGAGACGGTAGTTTTCAGCGGTAAATTTTGTTGCAAAAACTATTATAAAAATTTAAAAATATTATTGAAGGTTTTTGTCCAAACTTGAATTAATAATGGCAGAAAAAACGTGATTAAAAACTAAAAATTCTCATTTTAAAATCTTCATTTCTACTAGGCTCCCAGAGACGGTATTTTTCAGCAGGCAAATTTTGTTGCAAAAACTCTTTTAAAAATTTAAAAATAATATTAAAGCTTTTTGTCAAAACTTGACTTTTTAATGGCAGAAAAAACGTTAATAAAAACTAAAAATTCTCATTTTGAAATCTTCATTTCTACTAGGCGCTCAGAGACTGTATTTTTTAGATGGCAAATTTTTTTGGAAAAACTATTATAAAAATTTAAAAATATTATTAAATGGCAGAAAAACGTGATTAAATACTAAAAATTCTCATTTTAAAATCTTCATTTCTACTAGGCGCCCAGGGACGGTATTTTTCAACAGGCAAATTTTGTTGCAAAAACTATTATAAAAATTTAAATATATTATTAAAGGTTTTTGTCGATACTTGACTTTTTAATGACAGAAAAAACGTGATTAAAAACTAAAAATTCTCATTTTAAAATCTTCATTTCTACTAGGCGCCCAGAGACGGTATTTTTCAGTAGGCAAATTTTGTTGCAAAAATTATTATAAAAATTTAAAAATATTATTAAAGGTTTTTGTTCAAACTTGAATTTATAATGGCAGAAAAAACGTGATTAAAAACTAAAAATTCTCATTTTCAAATCTTCATTTCTACTAGGCGCCCAGAGACGGTATTTTTCAGCAGGCAAATTTTGTTGCAAAAACTATTATAAAAATTTAAAAATATTATTAAAGGTTTTTGTCGAAACTTGACTTTTTAATGGCAGAAAAAACGTGATTAAAAACTAAAAATTCTCATTTTAAAATCTTCATTTCTACTAGGCGCCCAGAGACGGTATTTTTCAGCAGGCAAATTTTGTTGCAAAAACTATTATAAAAATTTAAAAATATTATTAAAGGTTTTTGTCAAAACTTGACTTTTTAATGGCAGAAAAAACGTGATTAAAAACTAAAAATTCTCATTTTAAAATCTTCATTTCTACTAGGCGCCCAGAGACGGTATTTTTCAGTAGGCAAATTTTGTTGCAAAAACTATTGTGAAAATTTAAAAAATAATATTAAAGGTTTTTGTCGAAACTTGACTTTTTAATGGCAGAAAAACGTTGTTAAAAACTAAAAATTCTCATTTTAAAATCTTCATTTCTACTAGGCGCCAAGTATTTTTCAACAGGCAAATTTTGTTGGAAAAACTATTATAAAAATTTAAAAATATTATTAAAGGTTTTTGTCCAAACTTGAATTTATAATGGCAGAAAAAACGTGATTAAAAACTAAAAATTTTCATTATAAAATCTTTATTTCTACTAGGCGCCCAGAGACGGTATTTTTCAACAGAAAAAAAATGCCAAAAACTATTTTGAAAATTTGAAAAATAATATTAAAGGTTTTTGTCGAAACTTGAATTTTTAATGGCAGAAAAAACGTGATTAAAAACTAAAAATTCTCATTTTAAAATCTTCATTTCTACTAGGCGCCCAGAGACGGTATTTTTCAGCAGGCAAATTTTGTTGCAAAAACTATTATAAAAATTTAAAAATATTATTAAAGGTTTTTGTCGAAACTTGTCTTTTTAATGGCAGAAAAAACGTGATTAAAAACTAAAAATTCTCATTTTAAAATCTTCATTTCTACTAGGCGCCCAGAGACGGTATTTTTCAGCAGGCAAATTTTGTTGCAAAAACTATTATAAAAATTTTAAAATAATATTAAAGATTTTTGTCCACGTAAAGGTTTTTGTCGAAACTTGACTTTTTAATTGCAGGAAAAACGTGATTAAAAACTAAAAATTCTCATTTTAAAATCTTCATTTCTACTAGGCGCCCAGAGACGGTATTTTTCAACAGGCAAATTTTGTTGCAAAAACTATTTTAAAAATTTAAAAAATAATATTTAAGGTTTTTGTCGAAATTTGACTTTTTAATGGCAGAAAAACGTGATTAAAAACTAAAAATTCTCATTTTAAAATCTTTATTTCTACTAGGCGCCCAGAGACGGTATTTTTCAACAGGCAAATTTTGTTGCAAAAACTATTTTAAAAATTCAAAAAAAATAATATTTAAGGTTTTTGTCGAAACTTGAATTTTTAATGGCAGAAAAAACGTGATTAAAAACTAAAAATTCTCATTTTAAAATCTTCATTTCTACTAGGCGCCCAGAGACGGTATTTTTCAGTAGGCAAATTTTGTTGCAAAAATTATTATAAAAATTTAAAAATATTATTAAAGGTTTTTGTCCAAACTTGAATTTTTAATGGCAGAAAAAACGTGATTAAAAACTAAAAATTCTCATTTTAAAATCTTCATTTCTACTAGGCGCCCAGAGACGGTATTTTTCAGTAGGCAAATTTTGTTGCAAAAATTATTATAAAAATTTAAAAATATTATTAAAGGTTTTTGTCCAAACTTGAATTTATAATGGCAGAAAAAACGTGATTAAAAACTAAAAATTCTCATTTTAAAATCTTCATTTCTACTAGGCGCCCAGAGACGGTATTTTTCAACAGGCAAATTTTGTTGCAAAAACTATTTTAAAAATTTAAAAAATAATATTTAAGGTTTTTGTCGAAATTTGACTTTTTAATGGCAGAAAAACGTGATTAAAAACTAAAAATTCTCATTTTAAAATCTTTATTTCTACTAGGCGCCCAGAGACGGTATTTTTCAGCAGGCAAATTTTGTTCCAAAAACTCTTTTAAAAATTTAAAAATAATATTAAAGATTTTTGTCCACGTAAAGGTTTTTGTCCAAAATTGAATTTTTAATGGCAGAAAAAACAAGATTAAAAACTAAAAATTTTCATTTTAAAATCTTCATTTCTACTAGGCTCCCAGAGACGGTATTTTTCAACAGGCAAATTTTGTTGCAAAAACTATTATAAAAATTTAAAAATATTATTAAAGGTTTTTGTCCAAACTTGATTTTATAATGGCAGAAAAAACGTGATTAAAAACTAAAAATTCTCATTTTAAAATCTTCATTTCTACTAGGCGCCCAGAGACGGTATTTTTCAGCAGGCAAATTTTGTTGCAAAAACTATTATAAAAATTTAAAAATATTATTAAAGGTTTTTGTCGAAACTTGTCTTTTTAATGGCAGAAAAAACGTGATTAAAAACTAAAAATTCTCATTTTAAAATCTTCTTTTCTACTAGGCGCCCAGAGACGGTATTTTTCAGCAGGCAAATTTTGTTGCAAAAACTATTATAAAAATTTTAAAATAATATTAAAGATTTTTGTCCACGTAAAGGTTTTTGTCGAAGCTTGACTTTTTAATTGCAGGAAAAACGTGATTAAAAACTAAAAATTCTCATTTTAAAATCTTCATTTCTACTAGGCGCCCAGAGACGGTATTTTTCAACAGGCAAATTTTGTTGCAAAAACTATTTTAAAAATTTAAAAAATAATATTTAAGGTTTTTGTCGAAATTTGACTTTTTAATGGCAGAAAAACGTGATTAAAAACTAAAAATTCTCATTTTAAAATCTTTATTTCTACTAGGCGCCCAGAGACGGTATTTTTCAACAGGCAAATTTTGTTGCAAAAACTATTTTAAAAATTCAAAAAAAAATAATATTTAAGGTTTTTGTCGAAACTTGAATTTTTAATGGCAGAAAAAACGTGATTAAAAACTAAAAATTCTCATTTTAAAATCTTCATTTCTACTAGGCGCCCAGAGACGGTATTTTTCAGTAGGCAAATTTTGTTGCAAAAATTATTATAAAAATTTAAAAATATTATTAAAGGTTTTTGTCCAAACTTGATTTTATAATGGCAGAAAAAACGTGATTAAAAACTAAAAATTCTCATTTTAAAATCTTCATTTCTACTAGGCGCCCAGAGACGGTATTTTTCAGCAGGCAAATTTTGTTGCAAAAACTATTATAAAAATTTAAAAATATTATTAAAGGTTTTTGTCGAAACTTGTCTTTTTAATGGCAGAAAAAACGTGATTAAAAACTAAAAATTCTCATTTTAAAATCTTCATTTCTACTAGGCGCCCAGAGACGGTATTTTTCAGCAGGCAAATTTTGTTGCAAAAACTATTATAAAAATTTTAAAATAATATTAAAGATTTTTGTCCACGTAAAGGTTTTTGTCGAAACTTGACTTTTTAATTGCAGGAAAAACGTGATTAAAAACTAAAAATTCTCATTTTAAAATCTTCATTTCTACTAGGCGCCCAGAGACGGTATTTTTCAACAGGCAAATTTTGTTGCAAAAACTATTTTAAAAATTTAAAAAATAATATTTAAGGTTTTTGTCGAAATTTGACTTTTTAATGGCAGAAAAACGTGATTAAAAACTAAAAATTCTCATTTTAAAATCTTTATTTCTACTAGGCGCCCAGAGACGGTATTTTTCAACAGGCAAATTTTGTTGCAAAAACTATTTTAAAAATTCAAAAAAAATAATATTTAAGGTTTTTGTCGAAACTTGAATTTTTAATGGCAGAAAAAACGTGATTAAAAACTAAAAATTCTCATTTTAAAATCTTCATTTCTACTAGGCGCCCAGAGACGGTATTTTTCAGTAGGCAAATTTTGTTGCAAAAATTATTATAAAAATTTAAAAATATTATTAAAGGTTTTTGTCCAAACTTGAATTTTTAATGGCAGAAAAAACGTGATTAAAAACTAAAAATTCTCATTTTAAAATCTTCATTTCTACTAGGCGCCCAGAGACGGTATTTTTCAGTAGGCAAATTTTGTTGCAAAAATTATTATAAAAATTTAAAAATATTATTAAAGGTTTTTGTCCAAACTTGAATTTATAATGGCAGAAAAAACGTGATTAAAAACTAAAAATTCTCATTTTAAAATCTTCATTTCTACTAGGCGCCCAGAGACGGTATTTTTCAACAGGCAAATTTTGTTGCAAACACTATTTTAAAAATTTAAAAAATAATATTTAAGGTTTTTGTCGAAATTTGACTTTTTAATGGCAGAAAAACGTGATTAAAAACTAAAAATTCTCATTTTAAAATCTTTATTTCTACTAGGCGCCCAGAGACGGTATTTTTCAGCAGGCAAATTTTGTTCCAAAAACTCTTTTAAAAATTTAAAAATAATATTAAAGATTTTTGTCCACGTAAAGGTTTTTGTCCAAAATTGAATTTTTAATGGCAGAAAAAACAAGATTAAAAACTAAAAATTCTCATTTTAAAATCTTCATTTCTACTAGGCTCCCAGAGACGGTATTTTTCAACAGGCAAATTTTGTTGCAAAAACTATTATAAAAATTTAAAAATATTATTAAAGGTTTTTGTCGAAACTTGACTTTTTAATGACAGAAAAAACGTGATTAAAAACTAAAAATTCTCATTTTAAAATCTTCATTTCTACTAGGCGCCCAGAGACGGTATTTTTCAGTAGGCAAATTTTGTTGCAAAAACTATTATAAAAATTTAAAAATATTATTAAAGGTTTTTGTCGAAACTTGACTTTTTAATGGCAGAAAAAACGTGATTAAAAACTAAAAATTCTCATTTTAAAATCTTCATTTCTACTAGGCGCCCAGAGACGGTATTTTTCAGCAGGCAAATTTTGTTGCAAAAATTATAATTATAAAAATTTTAAAATAATATTAAAGATTTTTGTCCACGTAAAGGTTTTTGTCGAAACTTGACTTTTTAATGGCAGGAAAAACGTGATTAAAAACTAAAAATTCTCATTTTAAAATCTTCATTTCTACTAGGCGCCCAGAGACGGTATTTTTCAACAGGCAAATTTTGTTGCAAAAACTATTTTAAAAATTTAAAAAATAATATTTAAGGTTTTTGTCGAAATTTGACTTTTTAATGGCAGAAAAACGTGATTAAAAACTAAAAATTCTCATTTTAAAATCTTTATTTCTACTAGGCGCCCAGAGACGGTATTTTTCAACAGGCAAATTTTGTTGCAAAAACTATTTTAAAAATTCAAAAAAATTAATATTTAAGGTTTTTGTCGAAACTTGAATTTTTAATGGCAGAAAAAACGTGATTAAAAACTAAAAATTCTCATTTTAAAATCTTCATTTCTACTAGGCGCCCAGAGACGGTATTTTTCAGTAGGCAAATTTTGTTGCAAAAATTATTATAAAAATTTAAAAATATTATTAAAGGTTTTTGTCCAAACTTGAATTTTTAATGGCAGAAAAAACGTGATTAAAAACTAAAAATTCTCATTTTAAAATCTTCATTTCTACTAGGCGCCCAGAGACGGTATTTTTCAGTAGGCAAATTTTGTTGCAAAAATTATTATAAAAATTTAAAAATATTATTAAAGGTTTTTGTCCAAACTTGAATTTATAATGGCAGAAAAAACGTGATTAAAAACTAAAAATTCTCATTTTAAAATCTTCATTTCTACTAGGCGCCTAGAGACGGTATTTTTCAACAGGCAAATTTTGTTGCAAAAACTATTTTAAAAATTTAAAAAATAATATTTAAGGTTTTTGTCGAAATTTGACTTTTTAATGGCAGAAAAACGTGATTAAAAACTAAAAATTCTCATTTTAAAATCTTTATTTCTACTAGGCGCCCAGAGACGGTATTTTTCAGCAGGCAAATTTTGTTCCAAAAACTCTTTTAAAAATTTAAAAATAATATTAAAGATTTTTGTCCACGTAAAGGTTTTTGTCCAAAATTGAATTTTTAATGGCAGAAAAAACAAGATTAAAAACTAAAAATTCTCATTTTAAAATCTTCATTTCTACTAGGCTCCCAGAGACGGTATTTTTCAACAGGCAAATTTTGTTGCAAAAACTATTATAAAAATTTAAAAATATTATTAAAGGTTTTTGTCGAAACTTGACTTTTTAATGACAGAAAAAACGTGATTAAAAACTAAAAATTCTCATTTTAAAATCTTCATTTCTACTAGGCGGCCAGAGACGGTATTTTTCAGTAGGCAAATTTTGTTGCAAAAACTATTATAAAAATTTAAAAATATTATTAAAGGTTTTTGTCCAAACTCGAATTATTTTAAAAATTTAAAAAATAATGTTAAAGGTTTTTGTCCAAAATTGAATTTATAATGGCAGAAAAAACGTGATTAAAAACTTAAAATTCTCATTATAAAATCTTTATTTCTACTAGGCGCCCAGAGACGGTATTTTTCAGCAGGCAAATTTTGTTGCAAAAACTATTTTAAAAATTTAAAAAATAATATGAAAGATTTTTGTCGAAACTTGAATTTTTAATGGCAGAAAAAACATGATTAAGAATCACAAATTCTCATTTTAAAATCTTCATTTCTACTAGGTGCCCAGAGACGGTATTTTTCAGCAGGCAAATTTTGTTGCAAAAACTATTTTAAAAATTTAAAAAATAATATGAAAGATTTTTGTCGAAACTTGAATTTTTAATGGCAGAAAAAACATGATTAAAAATCACAAATTCTCATTTTAAAATCTTCATTTCTACTAGGCGCCCAGAGACGGTATTTTTCAGCAGGCAAATTTTGTTACAAAAACTATTATAAAAATTTAAAAATATTATTAAAGGTTTTTGTCCAAAATTGAATTTTTAATGGCAGAAAAAACGTGATTAAAAACTTTAAATTCTCATTTTAAAATCTTCATTTCTACTAGGCGCCCAGAGACGGTATTTTTCAGTAGGCAAATTTTGTTGCAAAAACTATTATAAAAATTTAAAAATATTATTAAAGGTTTTTGTCCAAACTTGAATTTATAATGGCAGAAAAAACGTGATTAAAAACTAGAAATTCTCATTATAAAATTTTTATTTCTACTAGGCGCCCAGAGACGGTATTTTTCAGCAGGCAAATTTTGTTGCAAAAAATATTTTAAAAATTTAAAAAATAATGTGAAAGGTTTTTGTCGAAACTTGACTTTTTAATGGCAGAAAAAACGTTAATAAAAACTAAAAATTCTCATTTTGATATCTTCATTTCTACTAGGCGCCCAGAGACGGTATTTTTCAACAGGCAAATTTTGTTGCAAAAACTATTATAAAAATTTAAAAATATTATTAAAGGTTGTTGTCCAAACTTGACTTTTTAATGGCAGAAAAAACGTTAATAAAAACTAAAAATTCTCATTTTGAAATCTTCATTTCTACTAGGCGCCCAGAGACGGTATTTTTCAGCAGGCAAATTTTGTTGCAAAAACTATTATAAACATTTTAAAATATTATTAAAGGTTTTTGTCGAAACTTGACTTTTTAATGACAGAAAAAACGTGATTAAAAACAAAAAATTCTCATTTTAAAATCTTCATTTCTACTAGGCGCCCAGAGACGGTATTTTTCAGTAGGCAAATTTTGTTGCAAAAACTATTTTGAAAATTTAAAAAATAATGTTAAAGGTTTTTGTCCAAAATTGAATTTATAATTGCAGAAAAAACGTGATTAAAAACTTTAAATACTCATTTTTCATTTCTACTAGGTGCCCAGAGACGGTATTTTTCAACAGGCAAATTTTGTTGCAAAAACTATTTTATAAATTTAAAAAATAATATTAAAGGTTTTTGTCCAAACTTACATTTTTAAAGGCAGAAAAAACGTGATTAAAAACTAAAAATTCTCATTATAAAATCTTTATTTCTACTAGGCGCCCAGAGACGGTATTTTGCAGCAGGCAAATTTTGTTGCAAAAACTATTTTAAAAATTTAAAAAATAATATGAAAGGTTTTTGTCGAAACTTGACTTTTTAATGGCACAAAAAACATGATTAAGAACCAAAAATTCTCATTTTAAAATCTTCATTTCTACTAGGCGCCCAGAGACGGTATTTTTCAACAGGCAAATTTTGTTGCAAAAACTATTTTAAAAATATAAAAAATAATTTTAAAGGTTTTTGTCCAAAATTGAATTTTTAATGGCAGAAAAAACCTGATTAAAAACTAAAAATTCTCATTTTAAAATCTTCATTTCTACTAGGCGCCCAGAGACGGTATTTTTCAGCAGGCAAATTTTGTTGCAAAAACTATTATAAAAATTTAAAAATATTATTAAAGGTTTTTGTCGAAACTTGACTTTTTAATGACAGAAAAAACGTGATTAAAAACTAAAAATTCTCATTTTAAAATCTTCATTTCTACTAGGAGCCCAGAGACGGTATTTTTCAGTAGGCAAATTTTGTTGCAAAAACTATTATAAAAATTTAAAAATATTATTAAAGGTTTTTGTCCAAACTTGAATTTATAATGGCAGAAAAAACGTGATTAAAAACTAAAAATTCTCATTTTAAAATCTTCATTTCTACTAGGCGCCCAGAGACGGTATTTTTCAGCAGGCAAATTTTGTTGCAAAAACTATTTTAAAAATTTAAAAAATAATATTAAAGGTTTTTGTCGAAACTTGAATTTTTAATGGCAGAAAAAACATGATTAAGAACCAAAAATTCTCATTTTAAAATATTCATTTCTACTAGGCGCCCAGAGACGGTATTTTTCAGCAGGCAAATTTTGTTGCAAAAACTATTTTAAAAATTTAAAAAATAATGCTAAAGGTTTTTGTCCAAAATTGAATTTTTAATGGCAGAAAAGCGTGATTAAAAACTAAAAATTCTCATTATAAAATCTTCATTTCTACTAGGCGCCCAGAGACGGTATTTTTCAACAGGCAAATTTTGTTGCAAAAACTATTTTAAAAATTTAAAAAATAATATTAAAGGTTTTTGTCGAAACTTGAATTTTTAATGGCAGAAAAAACATGACTAAGAACCAAAAATTCTCATTTTAAAATCTTCATTTCTACTAGGCGCCCAGAGACGATATTTTTCAACAGGCAAATTTTGTTGCAAAAACTATTATAAAAATTTAAAAATATTATTAAAGGTTTTTGTTCAAACTTGAATATATAATGGCAGAAAAAACGTGATTAAAAACTAAAAATTCTCATTTTAAAATCTTCATTTGTAGGAGGCGCCCAGAGGCGGTATTTTTCAACAGGCAAATTTTGTTGCAAAAACTATTATAAAAATTTAAAAATATTATTAAAGGTTTTTGTCCAAACTTGAATTTTTAATGGCAGAAAAAACCTGATTAAAAACTAAAAATTCTCATTTTAAAATCTTCATTTCTACTAGGCGCCCAGAGACGGTATTTTTCAGCAGGCAAATTTTGTTGCAAAAACTATTATAAAAATTTAAAAATATTATTAAAGGTTTTTGTCCAAACTTGACTTTTTAATGGCAGAAAAAACGTTAATAAAAACTAAAAATTCTCATTTTGAAATCTTCATTTCTACTAGGCGCCCAGAGACGGTATTTTTCAGCAGGCAAATTTTGTTGCAAAAACTATTATAAAAATTTAAAAATAATATTAAAGGTTTTTGTCCAAACTTGAATTTTTAAAGGCAGAAAAAACGTTATTAAAAACTAAAAATTCTACTAGGAGCCCAGAGTCGGTATTTTTCAACAGGCAAATTTTGTTGCAAAAACTATTTTGAAAATTTAAAAAATAATGTTAAAGGTTTTTGTCCAAAATTGAATTTATAATGGCAGAAAAAACGTGATTAAAAACTAAAAATTCTCATTTTAAAATCTTCATTTCTACTAGGCGCCTAGAGACGGTATTTTTCAACAGGCAAATTTTGTTGCAAAAACTATTTTAAAAATTTAAAAAATAATGTTAAAGGTTTTTGTCCAAAATTGAATTTATAATGGCAGAAAAAACGTGATTAAAAACTAGAAATTCTCATTATAAAATCTTTATTTCTACTAGGCGCCCAGAGACGGTATTTTGCAGCAGGCAAATTTTGTTGCAAAAACTATTTTAAAAATTTAAAAAATAATATGAAAGGTTTTTGTCGAAACTTGACTTTTTAATGGCAGAAAACACGTGATTAAAAACTAAAAATTCTCATTTTAAAATCTTCATTTCTACTAGGCGCCCAGAGACGGTATTTTTCAACAGGCAAATTTTGTTGCAAAAACTATTTTAAAAATTTAAAAAATAGAATTAAAGGTTTTTGTCGAAACTTGAATTTTTAATGGCAGAAGAAACATGATTAAGAACCAAAAATTTTAATTTTAAAATCTTCATTTCTACTAGGCGCCCAGAGACGGTATTTTTCAACAGGCAAATTTTGTTGCAAAAACTATTTTAAAAATTTAAAAAATAATGTTAAAGGTTTTTGTCCAAAATTGTATTTATAATGGCAGAAAAAACGTGATTAAAAACTAAAAATTCTCATTTTAAAATCTTCATTTCTACTAGGCGCCCAGAGACGGTATTTTTCAACAGGCAAATTTTGTTGCAAAAACTATTTTGAAAATTTAAAAAATAATGTTAAAGGTTTTTGTCCAAAATTGAATTTATATTTGCAGAAAAAACGTGATTAAAAACTTTAAATTCTCATTTTAAAATCTTCATTTCTACTAGGTGCCCAGAGACGGTATTTTTCAACAGGCAAATTTTGTTGCAAAAACTATTTTATAAATTTAAAAAATAATGTTAAATGTTTTTGTCCAAACTTGAATTTATAATGGCAGAAAAAACGTGATTAAAAACTAAAAATTCTCATTATAAAATCTTTATTTCTACTAGGCGCCCAGAGACGCTATTTTTCAGCAGGCAAATTTTGTTGCAAAAACTATTTTAAAAATTTAAAAATATTATTAAAGGTTTTTGTCCAAACTTGAATTTATAATGGCAGAAAAAACGTGATTAAAAACTAAAAATTCACATTTTAAAATCTTCATTTCTACTAGGCGCCCAGAGACGGTATTTTTCAGCAGGCAAATTTTGTTGCAAAAACTCTTTTAAAAATTTAAAAATAATATTAAAGATTTTTGTCCACGTAAAGGTTTTTGTCCAAAATTGAATTTATAATTGCAGAAAAAACGTGATTAAAAACTTTAAATTCTCATTTTAAAATCTTCATTTCTACTAGGCGCCCAGAGACGGTATTTTTCAACAGGCAAATTTTGTTGCAAAAACTATTTTAAAAATTTAAAAAATAATATTAAAGGTTTTTGTCCAAACTTGAATTTTTAAAGGCAGAAAAAACGTGATTAAAAACTAAAAATTCTCATTATAAAATCTTTATTTCTACTAGGCGCCCAGAGACGGTATTTTGCAGCAGGCAAATTTTGTTGCAAAAACTATTTTAAAAATTTAAAAAATAATATGAAAGGTTTTTGTCGAAACTTGACTTTTTAATGGCACAAAAAACATGATTAAGAACCAAAAATTCTCATTTTAAAATCTTCATTTCTACTAGGCGCCCAGAGACGGTATTTTTCAACAGGCAAATTTTGTTGCAAAAACTATTTTAAAAATATAAAAAATAATTTTAAAGGTTTTTGTCCAAAATTGAATTTTTAATGGCAGAAAAAACCTGATTAAAAACTAAAAATTCTCATTTTAAAATCTTCATTTCTACTAGGCGCCCAGAGACGGTATTTTTCAGCAGGCAAATTTTGTTGCAAAAACTATTATAAAAATTTAAAAATATTATTAAAGGTTTTTGTCGAAACTTGACTTTTTAATGACAGAAAAAACGTGATTAAAAACTAAAAATTCTCATTTTAAAATCTTCATTTCTACTAGGCGCCCAGAGACGGTATTTTTCAGTAGGCAAATTTTGTTGCAAAAACTATTATAAAAATTTAAAAATATTATTAAAGGTTTTTGTCCAAACTTGAATTTATAATGGCAGAAAAAACGTGATTAAAAACTAAAAATTCTCATTTTAAAATCTTCATTTCTACTAGGCGCCCAGAGACGGTATTTTTCAGCAGGCAAATTTTGTTGCAAAAACTATTTTAAAAATTTAAAAAATAATATTAAAGGTTTTTGTCGAAACTTGAATTTTTAATGGCAGAAAAAACATGATTAAGAACCAAAAATTCTCATTTTAAAATATTCATTTCTACTAGGCGCCCAGAGACGGTATTTTTCAGCAGGCAAATTTTGTTGCAAAAACTATTTTAAAAATTTAAAAAATAATGCTAAAGGTTTTTGTCCAAAATTGAATTTTTAATGGCAGAAAAGCGTGATTAAAAACTAAAAATTCTCATTATAAAATCTTCATTTCTACTAGGCGCCCAGAGACGGTATTTTTCAACAGGCAAATTTTGTTGCAAAAACTATTTTAAAAATTTAAAAACTAATATTAAAGGTTTTTGTCGAAACTTGAATTTTTAATGGCAGAAAAAACATGATTAAGAACCAAAAATTCTCATTTTAAAATCTTCATTTCTACTAGGCGCCCAGAGACGATATTTTTCAACAGGCAAATTTTGTTGCAAAAACTATTATAAAAATTTAAAAATATTATTAAAGGTTTTTGTTCAAACTTGAATATATAATGGCAGAAAAAACGTGATTAAAAACTAAAAATTCTCATTTTAAAATCTTCATTTGTACTAGGCGCCCAGAGGCGGTATTTTTCAACAGCCAAATTTTGTTGCAAAAACTATTATAAAAATTTAAAAATATTATTAAAGGTTTTTGTCCAAACTTGAATTTTTAATGGCAGAAAAAACCTGATTAAAAACTAAAAATTCTCATTTTAAAATCTTCATTTCTACTAGGCGCCCAGAGACGGTATTTTTCAGCAGGCAAATTTTGTTGCAAAAACTATTATAAAAATTTAAAAATATTATTAAAGGTTTTTGTCCAAACTTGACTTTTTAATGGCAGAAAAAACGTTAATAAAAACTAAAAATTCTCATTTTGAAATCTTCATTTCTACTAGGCGCCCAGAGACGGTATTTTTCAGCAGGCAAATTTTGTTGCAAAAACTATTATAAAAATTTAAAAATAATATTAAAGGTTTTTGTCCAAACTTGAATTTTGAAAGGCAGAAAAAACGTTATTAAAAACTAAAAATTCTACTAGGAGCCCAGAGTCGGTATTTTTCAACAGGCAAATTTTGTTGCAAAAACTATTTTGAAAATTTAAAAAATAATGTTAAAGGTTTTTGTCCAAAATTGAATTTATAATGGCAGAAAAAACGTGATTAAAAACTAAAAATTCTCATTTTAAAATCTTCATTTCTACTAGGCGCCCAGAGACGGTATTTTTCAACAGGCAAATTTTGTTGCAAAAACTATTTTAAAAATTTAAAAAATAATGTTAAAGGTTTTTGTCCAAAATTGAATTTATAATGGCAGAAAAAACGTGATTAAAAACTAGAAATTCTCATTATAAAATCTTTATTTCTACTAGGCGCCCAGAGACGGTATTTTGCAGCAGGCAAATTTTGTTGCAAAAACTATTTTAAAAATTTAAAAAATAATATGAAAGGTTTTTGTCGAAACTTGACTTTTTAATGGCAGAAAACACGTGATTAAAAACTAAAAATTCTCATTTTAAAATCTTCATTTCTACTAGGCGCCCAGAGACGGTATTTTTCAACAGGCAAATTTTGTTGCAAAAACTACTTTAAAAATTTAAAAAATAGAATTAAAGGTTTTTGTCGAAACTTGAATTTTTAATGGCAGAAGAAACATGATTAAGAACCAAAAATTTTAATTTTAAAATCTTCATTTCTACTAGGCGCCCAGAGACGGTATTTTTCAACAGGCAAATTTTGTTGCAAAAACTATTTTAAAAATTTAAAAAATAATGTTAAAGGTTTTTGTCCAAAATTGTATTTATAATGGCAGAAAAAACGTGATTAAAAACTAAAAATTCTCATTTTAAAATCTTCATTTCTACTAGGCGCCCAGAGACGGTATTTTTCAACATGCAAATTTTGTTGCAAAAACTATTTTGAAAATTAAAAAAATAATGTTAAAGGTTTTTGTCCAAAATTGAATTTATAATTGCAGAAAAAACGTGATTAAAAACTTTAAATTCTCATTTTAAAATCTTCATTTCTACTAGGTGCCCAGAGACGGTATTTTTCAACAGGCAAATTTTGTTGCAAAAACTATTTTATAAATTTAAAAAATAATGTTAAATGTTTTTGTCCAAACTTGAATTTATAATGGCAGAAAAAACGTGATTAAAAACTAAAAATTCGCATTATAAAATCTTTATTTCTACTAGGCGCCCAGAGACGCTATTTTTCAGCAGGCAAATTTTGTTGCAAAAACTATTTTAAAAATTTAAAAATATTATTAAAGGATTTTGTCCAAACTTGAATTTATAATGGCAGAAAAAACGTGATTAAAAACTAAAAATTCACATTTTAAAATCTTCATTTCTACTAGGCGCCCAGAGACGGTATTTTTCAGCAGGCAAATTTTGTTGCAAAAACTCTTTTAAAAATTTAAAAATAATATTAAAGATTTTTGTCCACGTAAAGGTTTTTGTCCAAAATTGAATTTATAATTGCAGAAAAAACGTGATTAAAAACTTTAAATTCTCATTTTAAAATCTTCATTTCTACTAGGCGCCCAGAGACGGTATTTTTCAACAGGCAAATTTTGTTGCAAAAACTATTTTAAAAATTTAAAAAATAGAATTAAAGGTTTTTGTCGAAACTTGAATTTTTAATGGCAGAAAAAACATGATTAAGAACCAAAAATTCTCATTTTAAAATCTTCATTTCTACTAGGCGCCCAGAGACGGTATTTTTCAGCAGGCAAATTTTGTTGCAAAAACTATTTTAAAAATTTAAAAATATTATTAAAGGTTTTTGTCCAAACTTGAATTTATAATGGCAGAAAAAACGTGATTAAAAACTAAAAATTCACATTTTAAAATCTTCATTTCTACTAGGCGCCCAGAGACGGTATTTTTCAGCAGGCAAATTTTGTTGCAAAAACTATTTTAAAAATTTAAAAATATTATTAAAGTTTTTGTCCAAAATTGAAATTTTAATGGCAGAAAAAACGTGATTAAAAACTTTAAATTCTCATTTTAAAATCTTCATTTCTACTAGGCGCCCAGAGACGGTATTTTTCAGTAGGCAAATTTTGTTGCAAAAACTATTTTAAAAATATAAAAAATAATGTTAAAGGTTTTTGTCCAAAATTGAATTTTTAATGGCAGAAAAAACCTGATTAAAAACTAAAAATTCTCATTTTAAAATCTTCATTTCTACTAGGCGCCCAGAGACGGTATTTTTCAGTAGGCAAATTTTGTTGCAAAAATTATTATAAAAATTTAAAAATATTATTAAAGGTTTTTGTCCAAACTTGAATTTATAATGGCAGAAAAAACGTGATTAAAAACTAAAAATTCACATTTTAAAATCTTCATTTCTACTAGGCGCCCAGAGACGGTATTTTTCAGTAGGCAAATTTTGTTGCAAAAACTCTTTTAAAAATTTAAAAATAATATTAAAGATTTTTGTCCACGTAAAGGTTTTTGCCCAAAATTGAATTTTTAATGGCAGAAAAAACCTGATTAAAAACTAAAAATTCTCATTTTAAAATCTTCATTTCTACTAGGCTCCCAGAGACGGTATTTTTCAACAGGCAAATTTTGTTGCAAAAACTATTATAAAAATTTAAAAATATTATTAAAGGTTTTTGTCGAAACTTGACTTTTTAATGACAGAAAAAACGTGATTAAAAACTAAAAATTCTCATTTTAAAATCTTCATTTCTACTAGGCGCCCAGAGACGGTATTTTTCAGTAGGCAAATTTTGTTGCAAAAACTATTATAAAAATTTAAAATTATTATTAAAGGTTTTTGTCCAAACTTGAATTTATAATGGCAGAAAAAACGTGATTAAAAACTAGAAATTCTCATTATAAAATCTTTGTTTCTACTAGGCGCCCAGAGACGGTATTTTTCAGCAGGCAAATTTTGTTGCAAAAACTATTTTAAAAATTTAAAAAATAATGTGAAAGGTTTTTGTCGAAACTTGACTTTTTAATGGCAGAAAAAACGTTAATAAAAATTAAAAATTCTCATTTTGAAATCTTCATTTCTACTAGGCGCCCAGAGACGGTATTTTTCAACAGGCAAATTTTGTTGCAAAAACTATTATAAAAATTTAAAAATATTATTAAAGGTTTTTGTCCAAACTTGACTTTTTAATGGCAGAAAAAACGTTAATAAAAACTAAAAATTCTCATTTTGAAATCTTCATTTCTACTAGGCGCCCAGAGACGGTATTTTTCAGCAGGCAAATTTTGTTGCAAAAACTATTATAAAAATTAAAAAATAATATTAAAGGTTTTTGTCCAAACTTGAATTTTTAAAGGCAGAAAAAACGTTATTAAAAACTAAAAATTCTACTAGGAGCCCAGAGTCGGTATTTTTCAACAGGCAAATTTTGTTGCAAAAACTATTTTGAAAATTTAAAAAATAATGTTAAAGGTTTTTGTCCAAAATTGAATTTATAATGGCAGAAAAAACGTGATTAAAAACTAAAAATTCTCATTTTAAAATCTTCATTTCTACTAGGCGCCCAGAGACGGTATTTTTCAACAGGCAAATTTTGTTGCAAAAACTATTTTAAAAATTTAAAAAATAATGTTAAAGGTTTTTGTCCAAAATTGAATTTATAATGGCAGAAAAAACGTGATTAAAAACTAGAAATTCTCATTATAAAATTTTTATTTCTACTAGGCGCCCAGAGACGGTATTTTGCAGCAGGCAAATTTTGTTGCAAAAACTATTTTAAAAATTTAAAAAATAATATGAAAGGTTTTTGTCGAAACTTGACTTTTTAATGGCAGAAAACACGTGATTAAAAACTAAAAATTCTCATTTTAAAATCTTCATTTCTACTAGGCGTCCAGAGACGGTATTTTTCAGCAGGCAAATTTTGTTGCAAAAACTATTTTAAAAATTTAAAAAATAGAATTAAAGGTTTTTGTCGAAACTTGAATTTTTAATGGCAGAAAAAACATGATTAAGAACCAAAAATTCTCATTTTAAAATCTTCATTTCTACTAGGCGCCCAGAGACGGTATTTTTCAACAGGCAAATTTTGTTGCAAAAACTATTTGAAAAATTTAAAAAATAATGTTAAAGGTTTTTGTCCAAAATTGTATTTATAATGGCAGAAAAAACGTGATTAAAAACTAAAAATTCTCATTTTAAAATCTTCATTTCTACTAGGCGCCCAGAGACGGTATTTTTCAACAGGCAAATTTTGTTGCAAAAACTATTTTGAAAATTTAAAAAATAATGTTAAAGGTTTTTGTCCAAAATTGAATTTATAATTGCAGAAAAAACGTGATTAAAAACTTTAAATTCTCATTTTAAAATCTTCATTTCTACTAGGTGCCCAGAGACGGTATTTTTCAACAGGCAAATTTTGTTGCAAAAACTATTTTATAAATTTAAAAAATAATGTTAAATGTTTTTGTCCAAACTTGAATTTATAATGGCAGAAAAAACGTGATTAAAAACTAAAAATTCTCATTTTAAAATCTTCATTTCTACTAGGCGCCCAGAGGCGGTATTTTTCAACAGGCAAATTTTGTTGCAAAAACTATTATAAAAATTTAAAAATATTATTAAAGGTTTTTGTCCAAACTTGAATTTTTAATGGCAGAAAAAACCTGATTAAAAACTAAAAATTCTCATTTTAAAATCTTCATTTCTACTAGGCGCCCAGAGACGGTATTTTTCAGCAGGCAAATTTTGTTGCAAAAACTATTATAAAAATTTAAAAATATTATTAAAGGTTTTTGTCCAAACTTGACTTTTTAATGGCAGAAAAAACGTTAATAAAAACTAAAAATTCTCATTTTGAAATCTTCATTTCTACTAGGCGCCCAGAGACGGTATTTTTCAGCAGGCAAATTTTGTTGCAAAAACTATTATAAAAATTTAAAAATAATATTAAAGGTTTTTGTCCAAACTTGAATTTTGAAAGGCAGAAAAAACGTTATTAAAACCTAAAAATTCTACTAGGAGCCCAGAGTCGGTATTTTTCAACAGGCAAATTTTGTTGCAAAAACTATTTTGAAAATTTAAAAAATAATGTTAAAGGTTTTTGTCCAAAATTGAATTTATAATGGCAGAAAAAACGTGATTAAAAACTAAAAATTCTCATTTTAAAATCTTCATTTCTACTAGGCGCCCAGAGACGGTATTTTTCAACAGGCAAATTTTGTTGCAAAAACTATTTTAAAAATTTAAAAAATAATGTTAAAGGTTTTTGTCCAAAATTGAATTTATAATGGCAGAAAAAACGTGATTAAAAACTAGAAATTCTCATTATAAAATCTTTATTTCTACTAGGCGCCCAGAGACGGTATTTTGCAGCAGGCAAATTTTGTTGCAAAAACTATTTTAAAAATTTAAAAAATAATATGAAAGGTTTTTGTCGAAACTTGACTTTTTAATGGCAGAAAACACGTGATTAAAAACTAAAAATTCTCATTTTAAAATCTTCATTTCTACTAGGCGCCCAGAGACGGTATTTTTCAACAGGCAAATTTTGTTGCAAAAACTACTTTAAAAATTTAAAAAATAGAATTAAAGGTTTTTGTCGAAACTTGAATTTTTAATGGCAGAAGAAACATGATTAAGAACCAAAAATTTTAATTTTAAAATCTTCATTTCTACTAGGCGCCCAGAGACGGTATTTTTCAACAGGCAAATTTTGTTGCAAAAACTATTTTAAAAATTTAAAAAATAATGTTAAAGGTTTTTGTCCAAAATTGTATTTATAATGGCAGAAAAAACGTGATTAAAAACTAAAAATTCTCATTTTAAAATCTTCATTTCTACTAGGCGCCCAGAGACGGTATTTTTCAACATGCAAATTTTGTTGCAAAAACTATTTTGAAAATTAAAAAAATAATGTTAAAGGTTTTTGTCCAAAATTGAATTTATAATTGCAGAAAAAACGTGATTAAAAACTTTAAATTCTCATTTTAAAATCTTCATTTCTACTAGGTGCCCAGAGACGGTATTTTTCAACAGGCAAATTTTGTTGCAAAAACTATTTTATAAATTTAAAAAATAATGTTAAATGTTTTTGTCCAAACTTGAATTTATAATGGCAGAAAAAACGTGATTAAAAACTAAAAATTCGCATTATAAAATCTTTATTTCTACTAGGCGCCCAGAGACGCTATTTTTCAGCAGGCAAATTTTGTTGCAAAAACTATTTTAAAAATTTAAAAATATTATTAAAGGATTTTGTCCAAACTTGAATTTATAATTGCAGAAAAAACGTGATTAAAAACTTTAAATTCTCATTTTAAAATCTTTATTTCTACTAGGCGCCCAGAGACGGTATTTTTCAGCAGGCAAATTTTGTTGCAAAAACTCTTTTAAAAATTTAAAAATAATATTAAAGATTTTTGTCCACGTAAAGGTTTTTGTCCAAAATTGAATTTATAATTGCAGAAAAAACGTGATTAAAAACTTTAAATTCTCATTTTAAAATCTTCATTTCTACTAGGCGCCCAGAGACGGTATTTTTCAACAGGCAAATTTTGTTGCAAAAACTATTTTAAAAATTTAAAAAATAGAATTAAAGGTTTTTGTCGAAACTTGAATTTTTAATGGCAGAAAAAACATGATTAAGAACCAAAAATTCTCATTTTAAAATCTTCATTTCTACTAGGCGCCCAGAGACGGTATTTTTCAGCAGGCAAATTTTGTTGCAAAAACTCTTTTAAAAATTTAAAAATAATATTAAAGATTTTTGTCCACGTAAAGGTTTTTGTCCAAAATTGAATTTATAATTGCAGAAAAAACGTGATTAAAAACTTTAAATTCTCATTTTAAAATCTTCATTTCTACTAGGCGCCCAGAGACGGTATTTTTCAACAGGCAAATTTTGTTGCAAAAACTATTTTAAAAATTTAAAAAATAGAATTAAAGGTTTTTGTCGAAACTTGAATTTTTAATGGCAGAAAAAACATGATTAAGAACCAAAAATTCTCATTTTAAAATCTTCATTTCTACTAGGCGCCCAGAGACGGTATTTTTCAGCAGGCAAATTTTGTTGCAAAAACTATTTTAAAAATTTAAAAATATTATTAAAGGTTTTTGTCCAAACTTGAATTTATAATGGCAGAAAAAACGTGATTAAAAACTAAAAATTCACATTTTAAAATCTTCATTTCTACTAGGCGCCCAGAGACGGTATTTTTCAGCAGGCAAATTTTGTTGCAAAAACTATTTTAAAAATTTAAAAATATTATTAAAGTTTTTGTCCAAAATTGAAATTTTAATGGCAGAAAAAACGTGATTAAAAACTTTAAATTCTCATTTTAAAATCTTCATTTCTACTAGGCGCCCAGAGACGGTATTTTTCAGTAGGCAAATTTTGTTGCAAAAACTATTTTAAAAATATAAAAAATAATGTTAAAGGTTTTTGTCCAAAATTGAATTTTTAATGGCAGAAAAAACCTGATTAAAAACTAAAAATTCTCATTTTAAAATCTTCATTTCTACTAGGCGCCCAGAGACGGTATTTTTCAGTAGGCAAATTTTGTTGCAAAAATTATTATAAAAATTTAAAAATATTATTAAAGGTTTTTGTCCAAACTTGAATTTATAATGGCAGAAAAAACGTGATTAAAAACTAAAAATTCACATTTTAAAATCTTCATTTCTACTAGGCGCCCAGAGACGGTATTTTTCAGTAGGCAAATTTTGTTGCAAAAACTCTTTTAAAAATTTAAAAATAATATTAAAGATTTTTGTCCACGTAAAGGTTTTTGTCCAAAATTGAATTTTTAATGGCAGAAAAAACCTGATTAAAAACTAAAAATTCTCATTTTAAAATCTTCATTTCTACTAGGCTCCCAGAGACGGTATTTTTCAACAGGCAAATTTTGTTGCAAAAACTATTATAAAAATTTAAAAATATTATTAAAGGTTTTTGTCGAAACTTGACTTTTTAATGACAGAAAAAACGTGATTAAAAACTAAAAATTCTCATTTTAAAATCTTCATTTCTACTAGGCGCCCAGAGACGGTATTTTTCAGTAGGCAAATTTTGTTGCAAAAACTATTATAAAAATTTAAAATTATTATTAAAGGTTTTTGTCCAAACTTGAATTTATAATGGCAGAAAAAACGTGATTAAAAACTAGAAATTCTCATTATAAAATCTTTGTTTCTACTAGGCGCCCAGAGACGGTATTTTTCAGCAGGCAAATTTTGTTGCAAAAACTATTTTAAAAATTTAAAAAATAATGTGAAAGGTTTTTGTCGAAACTTGACTTTTTAATGGCAGAAAAAACGTTAATAAAAATTAAAAATTCTCATTTTGAAATCTTCATTTCTACTAGGCGCCCAGAGACGGTATTTTTCAACAGGCAAATTTTGTTGCAAAAACTATTATAAAAATTTAAAAATATTATTAAAGGTTTTTGTCCAAACTTGACTTTTTAATGGCAGAAAAAACGTTAATAAAAACTAAAAATTCTCATTTTGAAATCTTCATTTCTACTAGGCGCCCAGAGACGGTATTTTTCAGCAGGCAAATTTTGTTGCAAAAACTATTATAAAAATTAAAAAATAATATTAAAGGTTTTTGTCCAAACTTGAATTTTTAAAGGCAGAAAAAACGTTATTAAAAACTAAAAATTCTACTAGGAGCCCAGAGTCGGTATTTTTCAACAGGCAAATTTTGTTGCAAAAACTATTTTGAAAATTTAAAAAATAATGTTAAAGGTTTTTGTCCAAAATTGAATTTATAATGGCAGAAAAAACGTGATTAAAAACTAAAAATTCTCATTTTAAAATCTTCATTTCTACTAGGCGCCCAGAGACGGTATTTTTCAACAGGCAAATTTTGTTGCAAAAACTATTTTAAAAATTTAAAAAATAATGTTAAAGGTTTTTGTCCAAAATTGAATTTATAATGGCAGAAAAAACGTGATTAAAAACTAGAAATTCTCATTATAAAATCTTTATTTCTACTAGGCGCCCAGAGACGGTATTTTGCAGCAGGCAAATTTTGTTGCAAAAACTATTTTAAAAATTTAAAAAATAATATGAAAGGTTTTTGTCGAAACTTGACTTTTTAATGGCAGAAAACACGTGATTAAAAACTAAAAATTCTCATTTTAAAATCTTCATTTCTACTAGGCGCCCAGAGACGGTATTTTTCAGCAGGCAAATTTTGTTGCAAAAACTATTTTAAAAATTTAAAAAATAGAATTAAAGGTTTTTGTCGAAACTTGAATTTTTAATGGCAGAAAAAACATGATTAAGAACCAAAAATTCTCATTTTAAAATCTTCATTTCTACTAGGCGCCCAGAGACGGTATTTTTCAACAGGCAAATTTTGTTGCAAAAACTATTTGAAAAATTTAAAAAATAATGTTAAAGGTTTTTGTCCAAAATTGTATTTATAATGGCAGAAAAAACGTGATTAAAAACTAAAAATTCTCATTTTAAAATCTTCATTTCTACTAGGCGCCCAGAGACGGTATTTTTCAACAGGCAAATTTTGTTGCAAAAACTATTTTGAAAATTTAAAAAATAATGTTAAAGGTTTTTGTCCAAAATTGAATTTATAATTGCAGAAAAAACGTGATTAAAAACTTTAAATTCTCATTTTAAAATCTTCATTTCTACTAGGTGCCCAGAGACGGTATTTTTCAACAGGCAAATTTTGTTGCAAAAACTATTTTATAAATTTAAAAAATAATGTTAAATGTTTTTGTCCAAACTTGAATTTATAATGGCAGAAAAAACGTGATTAAAAACTAAAAATTCTCATTATAAAATCTTTATTTCTACTAGGCGCCCAGAGACGGTATTTTTCAGCAGGCAAATTTTGTTGCAAAAACTATTTTAAAAATTTAAAAAATAATATGAAAGGTTTTTGTCGAAACTTGACTTTTTAATGGCAGAAAACACGTGATTAAAAACTAAAAATTCTCATTTTAAAATCTTCATTTCTACTAGGCGCCCAGAGACGGTATATTTCAGCAGGCAAATTTTGTTACAACAACTATTATAAAAATTTAAAAATATTATTAACCCTTTGACGGAAATGACGGTATATACCGTCGCAAAACATTGAGTCTGGTGGTAATAAGACGGTAAATACCGTCGTAACTGAATTTTATGTTATTTTGTTCATAACCACTACATGTTAATAAATCGTCAAGCATTTAATTTTGTTTTTAGTTTTTCAAATGCATAAAACGTAATATATATTCATATAATGTTTTTTTAGACGTATTTAATGCGCACTTAAATTATCTCTTAAAAAATCGGACATGTATGTACAAAAATGCGTATGACGGTAAATGACGTCTTTGTTTACATGTAAATTAGATTAGTAGTGTGAAAAGCGTCCAACACTAAACATCGTTGGCGGTAATTTTTTTTTTATTTTTTGTAATTATATTTTGTATGTAAATGTCCAATTGTAAACATCGTTAGCGGTAAGTTTTTTTTTTGTTTTGTGTAATTATATTATGTATGAAAATTATTTGTTATATATAAAATATAATAAAAACGAGGAAGATTATAGTTGCCCTTGTCAACTTTTAGATACCCGTGCATACGCACTATGGTGTATAAAATAAACCGTAATTTACTTCTCTTATACATTTAACTCATTACCCCATAATTTTGACGTAAAAAAAAAAAAAAAAATTAACAAAAAAAAAAAAGGTCACAAAACAAAAAACAAAATTTTCATTCATTGTCCCATAACTTTAGCTTAAAAAAAAAAAAAAAAATTAACAAAAAAAAAAAAAAAATCACAAAAAAAAAAAAAAAAGTTTTCATTCATTGTCCCATAACTTAAGCTTAAAAAAAAAAAAAAAAAAAATAAAAAAAAAAAAAAACAACAAAGAAAAAAAAAACAAAAAAAAAAAATTGGCCCACCCTAAAAGTCCGATGGTCCGAGTGATGTTCAACCCCCATAAATGGGGCCCTAACATTTTGAAACTTCATATAAGTGCTCGATTCATTATATAACTAACCGTGTGTAATTTTCATCCGCGTAGTATAATTAGTTTTGAAGAAATTCATATTGGTGCAAGGAAGTTGTATGGCAGCCCCCCGAAAATGGGGCCCTAACATTTTGAAACTTCATATAAGTGCCGGAGTCAATATAAAACTAACCGTGCGTAATTTTCATCCCCGTAGTATAAATAGTTTTGAAGAAATTCATATTGGTGCAAAAAAGTTGTATGGCAGCTCCCCGAAGCCTTGGTCCGATTTTAACCAAAAACAATAGGGAACCTAGAAATTGTCTAAAAATGACTTTGTGTGAATTTCAAGACTCTAGCCCTTTTAGTTTTTGAGTTATCGTGATGACACACGGACGGACGGACGGGCGGACGGACGGACGGACGGACGGACGGACGGACGGACGGACGGACGGACGGACGGACGGACGGACGGACGGACGGACGGACAGACACACATAGCTAGATCGACTAATTTTTCGATTCTGAGCCGATACGTACCCTTGACACTATATCTAGCTCGTCTAGATCGATGCGTTACAAACGGAGGAGCAAATCTAATATACCCGATGTTCATATATATATGCACGGGTATAATAAATATATTTTTTTTTCTTATATATTATATATATATATATGTCTTTGTGTATATAAACACATAGATAATATAGTCAGCTGTATGATATTCTAAGTATTTATTTTCTAAATACATATACCTATTTCAGTAAAATGGACTCATATGAACAAGAACGAAAAAAAATATTAGATCTATTTGACGAAGAAGAAAGTGATAATGATTCTGTTAGAACGATTCCTCATTATCTTTCTGAATCTCAATCAGAAAATGATTTTTCAAGCGATGAGGATGAATTTGATGATCCCACTTATGGGGTTAATTCTGATTTTGAAGTAGAAAGTGATTCCGATGAAGAAGAAATTTGTGAGGGTAATAATGAAAATATCAGTGCAAATAACACAAGTTATGAAGATGAAAGTTATGAAGATGATGATAACTGGAATAGTTTTATTAGACCTATTCCACTTTTCGAATTGAATGAAGAAGCTTGTGGTATAAAAATAAATATAAACATAAACTCTAGCCCACGAGAAATTTTCGATCACATTTTTACAACAGAAATAATTAATACAATAGTTGAAAGTACAAACATATATGGAAGAAAACTTTGCCAGGACAATAGGCCTAAAACTAGAAACTCCAGATCAGTTACATTTAATGACACAAATCAGCAAGAAATATTAAAATTTTTTGGTATTTGTTTACTGCAGGGACAAGTTAAGTTCCCATCTATTCGTAAAATGTTTGCTCACCATCCATTGTACTACCACCCCGTTTTTGCTCACGTTATGACGGGTAGAAGATTTGAGCAGATTTTACGATGCATAAATTCATATTCGAATTCTTTAGCAGAAGATCAAACAAATAAAATAAAGTTATACAAAGTTCGTCCAATTGTAAAAGCTGTCGTTGATAACATACAAAAAGCTTTTGTACCTTTGAAATATTTGTCCTTAGATGAGTCGTTATTGTTATATAAAGGACGATTAAGTTTTAAACAATACATAAAAGGAAAAAGAGCCCGATTTGGAATTAAATTGTATGAACTAGGAAGTAGCGATGGATATCTGTTAAATTTGGAAATTTATGAAGGAAAAGGAGATGATACCGAAAAAACCGGAAAAACTGATAGAATTGTCATGAGATTAATGGAACCATACCTTAATCAAGGAAGACATTTATACATGGATAATTTCTACAATAGCGTGACATTGTCCGAAAAACTTTTATTCAATAAGACTCATACAACTGGTACTCTAAGATCTAATAGAAAAGGAAATCCTCAAGAAGTAACGAATGCTAAGTTAAAAAAAGGAGAATTTATTTGGAGAAAAAAAGTAAATGTATACGTCTCAAAATTTAAAGATAAGAGAGACATTCTTACAATATCTACAGCTCATCATCCCGAACTAGTAGAAATCACAAATAGATACGGAAAGGTTATTACGAAGCCTAATATGGTTGCTGATTACAATACGCACATGGCTGGTATAGACCGTTCGGATCAAATGATTTCTTACTACTCCTCTCCACGAAAAACACTTCGTTGGCACAAAAAAATTCTTTTCCATATGTTAGACATATGTGTATGGAACTCCTTTTATTTGTACAAAAAATTTCACCCAAAAAAGAAATTTTTAGAATTCAGAGAAGAATTGACGATGTCTTTGATGGAAGTTCCTGTCACAATGGTAAATGGAAAAGATCTAGTAAATAACGCACCAGTAAAAGGACGTCCTCGAATATCAGGATTAGCAGCGTCATCAAGTACAACTTGCACTACACAACATTTTTTGGAAAAAATTCCAGCGCCACCTAATTATAAAAGAAAAACTTATTACAGGAGATGTCGAGTATGTTCTGCTAATGGAATCAGGCGTGAAACGTCATTCCGTTGCAAAACTTGTGAAAACAAAATTCCAATGTGCCAAAACTGCTTTGAACCTTTTCACAAAGCAAATATGAATTAATTTAGAAATACGTAATTAATACAAAGAAATTAAGTTAAAATATTGTTATTTATTTTAAATTACATTGGAAGACTGATTTTATTTTATATAAGAATGAATTATTTTTTTTATTATCTTTGTTATAGAAATTGAAACAAAAGTGATTTATAATATTTTTATTTATTTTATATTGCATTGGAAGACTATGAATTTTTTTTTATTAAGAATGAATTGATTTTTTTTATTATCTATGTTATAAAAATTATGAATTTTGAAATATATTAATTTAGATTTTTTTATTTATTACACTGATTTGTCTTTAAATTTTTACAATTTTTAAAACAAAACATATGAAGGTACAATTTTTATCCAACTCCGTTCGGACTGTAAACCCCGTCATACATTTATAGAGCAATTTTTTTTTGCAATAATAAAATGACGGTAAATACCGTCAAGACGGGAAACACCGTCTTTTGTTTTTTTAGAACAATAATTTTTGTTATAACATAATGACGGGAATCGCCGTTATTTTTTTTTCCCCCAAAAAACTGCTAAAACATCCAAAGAGTAATAACTATTCAACCAGACACTAGTTATATGGTCCTAGGAACCCTCCTTCATAACAATACAATATGTACGTTTCTGAGTGACATTTTAAAATTTTAAATGTCCGTCAAAGGGTTAAAGTTTTTGTCCAAAATTGAATTTTTAATGGCAGAAAAAACGTGATTAAAAACTTTAAATTCTCAATTTAAAATCTTCATTTTTACTAGGCGCCCAGAGACGGTATTTTTCAGTAGGCAAATTTTGTTGCAAAAACTATTTTAAAAATATAAAAAATAATGTTAAATGTTTTTGTCCAAAATTGAATTTTTAATGGCAGAAAAAACCTGATTAAAAACTAAAAATTCTGATTTTAAAATCTTCATTTCTACTAGGCGCCCAGAGACGGTATTTTTCAACAGGCAAATTTTGTTGCAAAAACTATTATAAAAATTTAAAAATATTATTAAAGGTTTTTGTCCAAACTTGAATTTTTAATGGCAGAAAAAACCTGATTAAAAACTAAAAATTCTCATTTTAAAATCTTCATTTCTACTAGGCGCCCAGAGACGGTATTTTTCAGCAGGCAAATTTTGTTGCAAAAACTATTTTAAAAATTTAAAAAATAATGTTAAAGGTTTTTGTCCAAAATTGAATTTATAATGGCAGAAAAAACGTGATTAAAAACTAGAAATTCTCATTATAAAATCTTTATTTCTACTAGGCGCCCAGAGACGGTATTTTGCAGCAGGCAAATTTTGTTGCAAAAACTATTTTAAAAATTTAAAAAATAATATGAAAGGTTTTTGTCGAAACTTGACTTTTTAATGGCAGAAAACACGTGATTAAAAACTAAAAATTCTCATTTTAAAATCTTCATTTCTACTAGGCGCCCAGAGACGGTATTTTTCAACAGGCAAATTTTGTTGCAAAAACTATTTTAAAAATTTAAAAAATAGAATTAAAGGTTTTTGTCGAAACTTGAATTTTTAATGGCAGAAAAAACATGATTAAGAACCAAAAATTCTCATTTTAAAATCTTAATTTCTACTAGGCGCCCAGAGACGGTATTTTTCAACAGGCAAATTTGGTTGCAAAAACTATTTTAAAAATTTAAAAAATAATGTTAAAGGTTTTTGTCCAAAATTGTATTTATAATGGCAGAAAAAACGTGATTAAAAACTAAAAATTCTCATTTTAAAATCTTCATTTCTACTAGGCGCCCAGAGACGGTATTTTTCAACAGGCAAATTTTGTTGCAAAAGCTATTTTGAAAATTTAAAAAATAATGTTAAAGGTTTTTGTCCAAAATTGAATTTATAATTGCAGAAAAAACGTGATTAAAAACTTTAAATTCTCATTTTAAAATCTTCATTTCTACTAGGTGCCCAGAGACGGTATTTTTCAACAGGCAAATTTTGTTGCAAAAACTATTTTATAAATTTAAAAAATAATGTTAAATGTTTTTGTCCAAACTTGAATTTATAATGGCAGAAAAAACGTGATTAAAAACTAAAAATTCTCATTATAAAATCTTTATTTCTACTAGGCGCCCAGAGACGGTATTTTTCAGCAGGCAAATTTTGTTGCAAAAACTATTTTAAAAATTTAAAAAATAATATGAAAGGTTTTTGTCGAAACTTGACTTTTTAATGGCAGAAAACACGTGATTAAAAACTAAAAATTCTCATTTTAAAATCGTCATTTCTACTAGGCGCCCAGAGACGGTATTTTTCAGGAGGCAAATTTTGTTACAACAACTATTATAAAAATTTAAAAATATTATTAAAGTTTTTGTCCAAAATTGAATTTTTAATGGCAGAAAAAACGTGATTAAAAACTTAAAATTCTCATTTTAAAATCTTCATTTCTACTAGGCGCCCAGAGACGGTATTTTTCAGTAGGCAAATTTTGTTGCAAAAACTATTCTAAAAATTTAAAAAATAATATTAAAGGTTTTTATCCAAATTCGACTTTTTAATGGCAGAAAAAACGTGATTAAAAACTAAAAATTCTCATTACAAAATCTTCATTTCTACTAGGCGCCCAGAGACGGTATTTTTCAGCAGGCACATTTTGTTGCAAAAACTATTATAAAAATTTAAAAAATAATGTTAAAGGTTTTTGTCCAAAATTGAATTTATAATTGCAGAAAAAACGTGATTAAAAACTTTAAATTCTCATTTTAAAATCTTCATTTCTACTAGGTGCCCAGAGACGGTATTTTTCAACAGGCAAATTTTGTTGCAAAAACTATTTTATAAATTTAAAAAATAATGTTAAATGTTTTTGTCGAAACTTGACTTTTTAATGGCAGAAAACACGTGATTAAAAACTAAAAATTCTCATTTTAAAATCTTCATTTCTACTAGGCGCCCAGAGACGGTATTTTTCAACAGGCAAATTTTGTTGCAAAAACTATTTTAAAAATTTAAAAAATAGAATTAAAGGTTTTTGTCGAAACTTGAATTTTTAATGGCAGAAAAAACCTGATTAAAAACTAAAAATTCTCATTTTAAAATCTTCATTTCTACTAGGCGCCCAGAGACGATATTTTTCAACAGGCAAATTTTGTTGCAAAAACTATTATAAAAATTTAAAAATATTATTAAAGGTTTTTGTTCAAACTTGAATATATAATGGCAGAAAAAACGTGATTAAAAACTAAAAATTCTCATTTTAAAATCTTCATTTCTACTAGGCGCCCAGAGACGGTATTTTTCAACAGGCAAATTTTGTTGCAAAAACTATTATAAAAATTTAAAAATATTATTAAAAGTTTTTGTCCAAACTTGAATTTTTAATGGCAGAAAAAACCTGATTAAAAACTAAAAATTCTCATTTTAAAATCTTCATTTCTTTTAGGCGCCCAGAGACGGTATTTTTCAGCAGGCAAATTTTGTTGCAAAAACTATTATAAAAATTTAAAAATATTATTAAAGGTTTTTGTCCAAACTTGACTTTTTAATGGCAGAAAAAACGTTAATAAAAACTAAAAATTCTCATTTTGAAATCTTCATTTCTACTAGGCGCCCAGAGACGGTATTTTTCAGCAGGCAAATTTTGTTGCAAAAACTATTATAAAAATTTAAAAATAATATTAAAGGTTTTTGTCCAAACTTGAATTTTTAAAGGCAGAAAAAACGTTATTAAAAACTAAAAATTCTACTAGGAGCCCAGAGTCGGTATTTTTCAACAGGCAAATTTTGTTGCAAAAACTATTTTGAAATTTAAAAAATAATGTTAAAGGTTTTTGTCCAAAATTGAATTTATAATGGCAGAAAAAACGTGATTAAAAACTAAAAATTCTCATTTTAAAATCTTCATTTCTACTAGGCGCCCAGAGACGGTATTTTTCAACAGGCAAATTTTGTTGCAAAAACTATTTTAAAAATTTAAAAAATAATGTTAAAGGTTTTTGTCCAAAATTGAATTTATAATGGCAGAAAAAACGTGATTAAAAACTAGAAATTCTCATTATAAAATCTTTATTTCTACTAGGCGCCCAGAGACGGTATTTTGCAGCAGGCAAATTTTGTTGCAAAAACTATTTTAAAAATTTAAAAAATAATATGAAAGGTTTTTGTCGAAACTTGACTTTTTAATGGCAGAAAACACGTGATTAAAAACTAAAAATTCTCATTTTAAAATCTTCATTTCTACTAGGCGCCCAGAGACGGTATTTTTCAACAGGCAAATTTTGTTGCAAAAACTATTTTAAAAATTTAAAAAATAGAATTAAAGGTTTTTGTCGAAACTTGAATTTTTAATGGCAGAAAAAACATGATTAAGAACCAAAAATTCTCATTTTAAAATCTTCATTTCTACTAGGCGCCCAGAGACGGTATTTTTCAACAGGCAAATTTGGTTGCAAAAACTATTTTAAAAATTTAAAAAATAATGTTAAAGGTTTTTGTCCAAAGTTGTATTTATAATGGCAGAAAAAACGTGATTAAAAACTAAAAATTCTCATTTTAAAATCTTCATTTCTACTAGGCGCCCAGAGACGGTATTTTTCAACAGGCAAATTTTGTTGCAAAAACTATTTTGAAAATTTAAAAAATAATGTTAAAGGTTTTTGTCCAAAATTGAATTTATAATTGCAGAAAAAACGTGATTAAAAACTTTAAATTCTCATTTTAAAATCTTCATTTCTACTAGGTGCCCAGAGACGGTATTTTTCAACAGGCAAATTTTGTTGCAAAAACTATTTTATAAATTTAAAAAATAATGTTAAATGTTTTTGTCCAAACTTGAATTTATAATGGCAGAAAAAACGTGATTAAAAACTAAAAATTCTCATTATAAAATCTTTATTTCTACTAGGCGCCCATAGACGGTATTTTTCAGCAGGCAAATTTTGTTGCAAAAACTATTTTAAAAATTTAAAAAATAATATGAAAGGTTTTTGTCGAAACTTGACTTTTTAATGGCAGAAAACACGTGATTAAAAACTAAAAATTCTCATTTTAAAATCTTCATTTCTACTAGGCGCCCAGAGACGGTATTTTTCAGGAGGCAAATTTTGTTACAACAACTATTATAAAAATTTAAAAATATTATTAAAGTTTTTGTCCAAAATTGAATTTTTAATGGCAGAAAAAACGTGATTAAAAACTTAAAATTCTCATTTTAAAATCTTCATTTCTACTAGGCGCCCAGAGACGGTATTTTTCAGTAGGCAAATTTTGTTGCAAAAACTATTCTAAAAATTTAAAAAATAATATTAAAGGTTTTTATCCAAATTCGACTTTTTAATGGCAGAAAAAACGTGATTAAAAACTAAAAATTCTCATTACAAAATCTTCATTTCTACTAGGCGCCCAGAGACGGTATTTTTCAGCAGGCACATTTTGTTGCAAAAACTATTATAAAAATTTAAAAAATAATGTTAAAGGTTTTTGTCCAAAATTGAATTTATAATTGCAGAAAAAACGTGATTAAAAACTTTAAATTCTCATTTTAAAATCTTCATTTCTACTAGGTGCCCAGAGACGGTATTTTTCAACAGGCAAATTTTGTTGCAAAAACTATTTTATAAATTTAAAAAATAATGTTAAATGTTTTTGTCCAAACTTGAATTTATAATGGCAGAAAAAACGTGATTAAAAACTAAAAATTCTCATTATAAAATCTTTATTTCTACTAGGCGCCCAGAGACGCTATTTTTCAGCAGGCAAATTTTGTTGCAAAAATTATTTTAAAAATTTAAAAATATTATTAAAGGTTTTTGTCCAAACTTGAATTTATAATGGCAGAAAAAACGTGATTAAAAACTAAAAATTCACATTTTAAAATCTTCATTTCTACTAGGCGCCCAGAGACGGTATTTTTCAGCAGGCAAATTTTGTTGCAAAAACTCTTTTAAAAATTTAAAAATAATATTAAAGATTTTTGTCCACGTAAAGGTTTTTGTCCAAAATTGAATTTATAATTGCAGAAAAAACGTGATTAAAAACTTTAAATTCTCATTTTAAAATCTTCATTTCTACTAGGCGCCCAGAGACGGTATTTTTCAACAGGCAAATTTTGTTGCAAAAACTATTTTAAAAATTTAAAAAATAGAATTAAAGGTTTTTGTCGAAACTTGAATTTTTAATGGCAGAAAAAACATGATTAAGAACCAAAAATTCTCATTTTAAAATCTTCATTTCTACTAGGCGCCCAGAGACGGTATTTTTCAGCAGGCAAATTTTGTTGCAAAAACTATTTTAAAAATTTAAAAATATTATTAAAGGTTTTTGTCCAAACTTGAATTTATAATGGCAGAAAAAACGTGATTAAAAACTAAAAATTCACATTTTAAAATCTTCATTTCTACTAGGCGCCCAGAGACGGTATTTTTCAGCAGGCAAATTTTGTTGCAAAAACTATTTTAAAAATTTAAAAATATTATTAAAGTTTTTGTCCAAAATTGAAATTTTAATGGCAGAAAAAACGTGATTAAAAACTTTAAATTCTCATTTTAAAATCTTCATTTCTACTAGGCGCCCAGAGACGGTATTTTTCAGTAGGCAAATTTTGTTGCAAAAACTATTTTAAAAATATAAAAAATAATGTTAAAGGTTTTTGTCCAAAATTGAATTTTTAATGGCAGAAAAAACCTGATTAAAAACTAAAAATTCTCATTTTAAAATCTTCATTTCTACTAGGCGCCCAGAGACGGTATTTTTCAGTAGGCAAATTTTGTTGCAAAAATTATTATAAAAATTTAAAAATATTATTAAAGGTTTTTGTCCAAACTTGAATTTATAATGGCAGAAAAAACGTGATTAAAAACTAAAAATTCACATTTTAAAATCTTCATTTCTACTAGGCGCCCAGAGACGGTATTTTTCAGTAGGCAAATTTTGTTGCAAAAACTCTTTTAAAAATTTAAAAATAATATTAAAGATTTTTGTCCACGTAAAGGTTTTTGTCCAAAATTGAATTTTTAATGGCAGAAAAAACCTGATTAAAAACTAAAAATTCTCATTTTAAAATCTTCATTTCTACTAGGCTCCCAGAGACGGTATTTTTCAACAGGCAAATTTTGTTGCAAAAACTATTATAAAAATTTAAAAATATTATTAAAGGTTTTTGTCGAAACTTGACTTTTTAATGACAGAAAAAACGTGATTAAAAACTAAAAATTCTCATTTTAAAATCATCATTTCTACTAGGCGCCCAGAGACGGTATTTTTCAGTAGGCAAATTTTGTTGCAAAAACTATTATAAAAATTTAAAATTATTATTAAAGGTTTTTGTCCAAACTTGAATTTATAATGGCAGAAAAAACGTGATTAAAAACTAGAAATTCTCATTATAAAATCTTTATTTCTACTAGGCGCCCAGAGACGGTATTTTTCAGCAGGCAAATTTTGTTGCAAAAACTATTTTAAAAATTTAAAAAATAATGTGAAAGGTTTTTGTCGAAACTTGACTTTTTAATGGCAGAAAAAACGTTAATAAAAACTAAAAATTCTCATTTTGAAATCTTCATTTCTACTAGGCGCCCAGAGACGGTATTTTTCAACAGGCAAATTTTGTTGCAAAAACTATTATAAAAATTTAAAAATATTATTAAAGGTTTTTGTCCAAACTTGACTTTTTAATGGCAGAAAAAACGTTAACAAAAACTAAAAATTCTCATTTTGAAATCTTCATTTCTACTAGGCGCCCAGAGACGGTATTTTTCAGCAGGCAAATTTTGTTGCAAAAACTATTATAAAAATTTAAAAATAATATTAAAGGTTTTTGTCCAAACTTGAATTTTTAAAGGCAGAAAAAACGTTATTAAAAACTAAAAATTCTACTAGGAGCCCAGAGTCGGTATTTTTCAACAGGCAAATTTTGTTGCAAAAACTATTTTGAAAATTTAAAAAATAATGTTAAAGGTTTTTGTCCAAAATTGAATTTATAATGGCAGAAAAAACGTGATTTAAAACTAAAAATTCTCATTTTAAAATCTTCATTTCTACTAGGCGCCCAGAGACGGTATTTTTCAACAGGCAAATTTTGTTGCAAAAACTATTTTAAAAATTTAAAAAATAATGTTAAAGGTTTTTGTCCAAAATTGAATTTATAATGGCAGAAAAAACGTGATTAAAAACTAGAAATTCTCATTATAAAATCTTTATTTCTACTAGGCGCCCAGAGACGGTATTTTGCAGCAGGCAAATTTTGTTGCAAAAACTATTTTAAAAATTTAAAAAATAATATGAAAGGTTTTTGTCGAAACTTGACTTTTTAATGGCAGAAAACACGTGATTAAAAACTAAAAATTCTCATTTTAAAATCTTCATTTCTACTAGGCGCCCAGAGACGGTATTTTTCAACAGGCAAATTTTGTTGCAAAAACTATTTTAAAAATTTAAAAAATAGAATTAAAGGTTTTTGTCGAAACTTGAATTTTTAATGGCAGAAAAAACATGATTAAGAACCAAAAATTCTCATTTTAAAATCTTCATTTCTACTAGGCGCCCAGAGACGGTATTTTTCAACAGGAAAATTTTGTTGCAAAAACTATTTGAAAAATTTAAAAAATAATGTTAAAGGTTTTTGTCCAAAATTGTATTTATAATGGCAGAAAAAACGTGATTAAAAACTAAAAATTCTCATTTTAAAATCTTCATTTCTACTAGGCGCCCAGAGACGGTATTTTTCAACAGGCAAATTTTGTTGCAAAAACTATTTTGAAAATTTAAAAAATAATGTTAAAGGTTTTTGTCCAAAATTGAATTTATAATTGCAGAAAAAACGTGATTAAAAACTTTAAATTCTCATTTTAAAATCTTCATTTCTACTAGGTGCCCAGAGACGGTATTTTTCAACAGGCAAATTTTGTTGCAAAAACTATTTTATAAATTTAAAAAATAATGTTAAATGTTTTTGTCCAAACTTGAATTTATAATGGCAGAAAAAACGTGATTAAAAACTAAAAATTCTCATTATAAAATCTTTATTTCTACTAGGCGCCCAGAGACGGTATTTTTCAGCAGGCAAATTTTGTTGCAAAAACTATTTTAAAAATTTAAAAAATAATATGAAAGGTTTTTGTCGAAACTTGACTTTTTAATGGCAGAAAACACGTGATTAAAAACTAAAAATTCTCATTTTAAAATCTTCATTTCTACTAGGCGCCCAGAGACGGTATTTTTCAGCAGGCAAATTTTGTTACAACAACTATTATAAAAATTTAAAAATATTATTAAAGTTTTTGTCCAAAATTGAATTTTTAATGGCAGAAAAAACGTGATTAAAAACTTTAAATTCTCATTTTAAAATCTTCATTTCTACTAGGCGCCCAGAGACGGTATTTTTCAGTAGGCAAATTTTGTTGCAAAAACTATTTTAAAAATATAAAAAATAATGTTAAATGTTTTTGTCCAAAATTGAATTTTTAATGGCAGAAAAAACCTGATTAAAAACTAAAAATTCTGATTTTAAAATCTTCATTTCTACTAGGCGCCCAGAGACGGTATTTTTCAGCAGGCAAATTTTGTTGCAAAAACTATTATAAAAATTTAAAAATATTATTAAAGGTTTTTGTCGAAACTTGACTTTTTAATGACAGAAAAAACGTGATTAAAAACTAAAAATTCTCATTTTAAAATCTTCATTTCTACTAGGCGCCCAGAGACGGTATTTTTCAGTAGGCAAATTTTGTTGCAAAAACTATTATAAAAATTTAAAAATATTATTAAAGGTTTTTGTCCAAACTTGAATTTATAATGGCAGAAAAAACGTGATTAAAAACTAAAAATTCTCATTTTAAAATCTTCATTTCTACTAGGCGCCCAGAAACGGTATTTTTCAGCAGGCAAATTTTGTTGCAAAAACTATTTTAAAAATTTAAAAAATAATATTAAAGGTTTTTGTCGAAACTTGAATTTTTAATGGCAGAAAAAACATGATTAAGAACCAAAAATTCTCATTTTAAAATCTTCATTTCTACTAGGCGCCCAGAGACGGTATTTTTCAGCAGGCAAATTTTGTTGCAAAAACTATTTTAAAAATTTAAAAAATAATGCTAAAGGTTTTTGTCCAAAATTGAATTTTTAATGGCAGAAAAGCGTGATTAAAAACTAAAAATTCTCATTATAAAATCTTCATTTCTACTAGGCGCCCAGAGACGGTATTTTTCAACAGGCAAATTTTGTTGCAAAAACTATTTTAAAAATTTAAAAATTAATATTAAAGGTTTTTGTCGAAACTTGAATTTTTAATGGCAGAAAAAACATGATTAAGAACCAAAAATTCTCATTTTAAAATCTTCATTTCTACTAGGCGCCCAGAGACGATATTTTTCAACAGGCAAATTTTGTTGCAAAAACTATTATAAAAATTTAAAAATATTATTAAAGGTTTTTGTTCAAACTTGAATATATAATGGCAGAAAAAACGTGATTAAAAACTAAAAATTCTCATTTTAAAATCTTCATTTCTACTAGGCGCCCAGAGGCGGTATTTTTCAACAGGCAAATTTTGTTGCAAAAACTATTATAAAAATTTAAAAATATTATTAAAGGTTTTTGTCCAAACTTGAATTTTTAATGGCAGAAAAAACCTGATTAAAAACTAAAAATTTTCATTTTAAAATCTTCATTTCTACTAGGCGCCCAGAGACGGTATTTTTCAGCAGGCAAATTTTGTTGCAAAAACTATTATAAAAATTTAAAAATATTATTAAAGGTTTTTGTCCAAACTTGACTTTTTAATGGCAGAAAAAACGTTAATAAAAACTAAAAATTCTCATTTTGAAATCTTCATTTCTACTAGGCGCCCAGAGACGGTATTTTTCAGCAGGCAAATTTTGTTGCAAAAACTATTATAAAAATTTAAAAATAATATTAAAGGTTTTTGTCCAAACTTGAATTTTTAAAGGCAGAAAAAACGTTATTAAAAACTAAAAATTCTACTAGGAGCCCAGAGTCGGTATTTTTCAACAGGCAAATTTTGTTGCAAAAACTATTTTGAAAATTTAAAAAATAATGTTAAAGGTTTTTGTCCAAAATTGAATTTATAATGGCAGAAAAAACGTGATTAAAAACTAAAAATTCTCATTTTAAAATCTTCATTTCTGCTAGGCACCCAGAGACGGTATTTTTCAACAGGCAAATTTTGTTGCAAAAACTATTTTAAAAATTTAAAAAATAATGTTAAAGGTTTTTGTCCAAAATTGAATTTATAATGGCAGAAAAAACGTGATTAAAAACTAGAAATTCTCATTATAAAATCTTTATTTCTACTAGGCGCCCAGAGACGGTATTTTGCAGCAGGCAAATTTTGTTGCAAAAACTATTTTAAAAATTTAAAAAATAATATGAAAGGTTTTTGTCGAAACTTGACTTTTTAATGGCAGAAAACACGTGATTAAAAACTAAAAATTCTCATTTTAAAATCTTCATTTCTACTAGGCGCCCAGAGACGGTATTTTTCAACAGGCAAATTTTGTTGCAAAAACTATTTTAAAAATTTAAAAAATAGAATTAAAGGTTTTTGTCGAAACTTGAATTTTTAATGGCAGAAAAAACATGATTAAGAACCAAAAATTCTCATTTTAAAATCTTCATTTCTACTAGGCGCCCAGAGACGGTATTTTTCAACAGGCAAATTTGGTTGCAAAAACTATTTTAAAAATTTAAAAAATAATGTTAAAGGTTTTTGTCCAAAATTGTATTTATAATGGCAGAAAAAACGTGATTAAAAACTAAAAATTCTCATTTTAAAATCTTCATTTCTACTAGGCGCCCAGAGACGGTATTTTTCAACAGGCAAATTTTGTTGCAAAAACTATTTTGAAAATTTAAAAAATAATGTTAAAGGTTTTTGTCCAAAATTGAATTTATAATTGCAGAAAAAACGTGATTAAAAACTTTAAATTCTCATTTTAAAATCTTCATTTCTACTAGGTGCCCAGAGACGGTATTTTTCAACAGGCAAATTTTGTTGCAAAAACTATTTTATAAATTTAAAAAATAATGTTAAATGTTTTTGTCCAAACTTGAATTTATAATGGCAGAAAAAACGTGATTAAAAACTAAAAATTCTCATTATAAAATCTTTATTTCTACTAGGCGCCCAGAGACGGTATTTTTCAGCAGGCAAATTTTGTTGCAAAAACTATTTTAAAAATTTAAAAAATAATATGAAAGGTTTTTGTCGAAACTTGACTTTTTAATGGCAGAAAACACGTGATTAAAAACTAAAAATTCTCATTTTAAAATCTTCATTTCTACTAGGCGCCCAGAGACGGTATTTTTCAGGAGGCAAATTTTGTTACAACAACTATTATAAAAATTTAAAAATATTATTAAAGTTTTTGTCCAAAATTGAATTTTTAATGGCAGAAAAAACGTGATTAAAAACTTAAAATTCTCATTTTAAAATCTTCATTTCTACTAGGCGCCCAGAGACGGTATTTTTCAGTAGGCAAATTTTGTTGCAAAAACTATTCTAAAAATTTAAAAAATAATATTAAAGGTTTTTATCCAAATTCGACTTTTTAATGGCAGAAAAAACGTGATTAAAAACTAAAAATTCTCATTACAAAATCTTCATTTCTACTAGGCGCCCAGAGACGGTATTTTTCAGCAGGCACATTTTGTTGCAAAAACTATTATAAAAATTTAAAAAAGAAAAGTGGAAATGAAA